>JARJDZ010005769.1:0-43024 GCA_030264555.1 Aleochara sp. GC000083
GTTCGTGGCGTTTGCACGCTGCCCTGCGAGACGTGGATACAAAAGGATACGCCACGCTTCTCTCTCACGTGATATCACATAAATTACGTGCCTATTATTCATCAGCCAACAACGAACGGCGCGCACATCATGCAGGACGCGCTTGGAACAGCGCCAATGGAGTTGTTGTCACGATTCGCGCCGTGTTTTTCCACCTCTAGGTTCCTTATCTCTTCGTTTATTTGCTTGCTGGATGTCTCCTCGTCCCCCGACTAGGTGAATTTCCTTTGTTGCAATTTGTGGGTTCATTTCCGGAAATTGAAATCGCAACTTGTATCTGAATAAAGAGAATATTTGTTAATTATTTTATCATTTAAAATTCGAATTTGTATACTATGCTGAGATGTATGACCGCAATTTGTTCGTTTTGTTTTCGGACGAGCGACAACTGCAACAAACAAGTAAATTACACGTTAATTAAAATATCATGGCATCTGGACAATAAAACAAAAATGATCGGTGCATGCACCACGCTCAGTAATCAATCGTCATACGTTGATCAGGACCCATCAGGCCAAAATCGCCGCCAGCTAATTCGAGCATATTGTTTCTTCTGCGGCTTCACGTCAGTGACTGGTGGTTTCATGGCTTCAACCAACAAATACAAAACTTTTCGTCGCTGTTCGTATGACTCCAAGACGCATTCATTGAAAGGTTCAATTTCAATGCATGCCTAATTATGACATATTATTAAATGAGCGGGCGAGCCATTCAACGCGATTCAATGGAATAACGAAGAAACGGAGGCAAAATGCGAACTCTGCTAGCCATTAAACCATATCATAGCAATTGATCAATGAAGTGATGCCGATGAAGAGTATGTTAATCAATCACTAATTACCTATAGATTTTCAATTATAAATATTTGAATTGATGTGTCTCTTTATGATTTCATTGAATTTTTTGAATCTACAAGAAGTAGCCTCTCACATTCCTCATCAGTAGTGTGATTTGCTTTAGTGCCATTTGGGCGCATCATTTGCGGCACGTTACGCTCTCGCTGGATGGCGGATGGCATTCGCGACGGCGACGGCGGCGGCGATGGTGCCGGAGGACGTGGTGATGCTGATACGGCGATGATGGCGTGGCCGGGGCGCGCGCGTTATGGATGGGAAGCCGAAGAATATGAGCGAGGTCGCCGAGGCTAATGAGTTACGCCCCATAGAAAAACGAAAATATCTATATGCGTCCGTCCTCAGCGCATCGCATGCAATATGCGAACAGCGACGATCGCATATATTCTTCCATTCCATCATACATCGTACCGCAACACAAACAGCCTACCTTCGACTACCTTGCTACAACACTACCTGCGCGCGACGTTCGCATTTATTTTATTCCTACCTTATTAAATATTTCTAAATATAATTATAATATTTATTACCGCGCGCCATTAATGGCCGACGAACGACTTTGGGTTTGTTATCCGCGAGCGCGCGCGCGCGCGGTGCCGTACTCATCTTTCGATCCGCACCTCGCATATTTTTATGCCCTTTGTTAACTGTTGTTTGCGCTGCCTACTTATGCGCGGCCCTTTTATTGACTTGTTTCTTTATGAACTGATTGGAATGGACTTGAACTTACGCAATCTGAGTATCCAAATGATTCATGAAGCCTTGGACATTTTTGCAAATCACGTAACGTGCCGTCATCCCATTCCAGAATTTGGTGACAATGCTGGAACAAAAAAGGATGTCAGAAATGTATTGCTTAAAAGGGGCATCATTCAAGATCTACTTTCGTTAATAGCGCAATAATGATTAGCAACTTTTTCCTCTATCAGTAATGAAGACCCCGATTTCATACCGGAATTTTATACAATAGTGTCTACTTAGCAAGCAATACAAAGAGTGATTGTGTGTTGTGCCAACAAGCAATGGATGACAATTGTGACTGCAACTGAAAAGATATCAATCATAGAAATGCCAAATCATAAGATGCATAAACCATTTGAGATTTGGGGGCTCTATCGAGATGATTGCATTGCGCATTACTACATTTTTGCAAAATGAAAAATAGCATTACAAACTCCCTACATACAACATAAATCTATCGAGAAACTATTTATGATGCACGGCCGGCCGCATTAGTGACTGATTGCTTACACCGCGGCAATTAGTTTTAATTAGGACGCAAGTATTAATTAAAGTCGCATCAATTCGTCGAGCATCGCATGCGAATGGCGAACGCACGAACGTGAATGATCTTCTGCACGGTTCAACTTCCCGCTGTTGTTGGTGTTGTTGCGATCAAGTAAAAAGGAAGTAGACGATATTATTAATAGCGCATTCGTGCACTTTTGCCCAAAAAGTATCATCAACCCAAAAAACGAAGACCCTCGTGTGTCTTGTCTACCGCGCGCCTCATCGAATGCGATTCATTTCTTCGTTGCGCTACCGCGACTCTATAGCATTAAGATGGTTCATTGAATGATTGCGTGACGCGCAACATTTGCATCCTCGAATTTTTCTTCCTTTCTTTGCGTTTTACGCGAAAGCCAGCAAAGGGAAGGACATAATAACTCTGATCGTGGGCCAAAACAAAGGTGGTTCGCTCATTCAAGGTGGCTGTTTGTCCGGCCGCGTCCGCAAATTATCGAAATATTTCAATATGCAAATCAATCGCATTGCGTTCCACAATTTCTGCGTAAAGTGTATGATTAGTTTGAACCAAAGAGAGTCAAATTCGTTTTGTGCAATTTACATCTCATTCGAATTAAATTTTGGTTACTACCTTGTAATTTTGTTGTTCAAAAAATTTGCAAATTCTCTAACAATGGTTTACATTTTTTCAGTTGCAATCACAAAATTTTCGATCTGATCGCTCGGAAATGAATGATTTGTAATTTCCTTTTTGACACTCCAGTTTCGGTATCGCATTGAAAAAAAGTTGTCTGACTTGTCATAGATGAGTCGAGCGCGCTCTTACAAAAAATCAGTTTTAAATCACAAATCTATATAATTATGGGTCCCAACAAGGCCGCAACCTCTTTTCCTCTCTGACAGGACATAAATGTAGTAATAATGCGTTCGTCGCACCGCCTCGCAACGTCTTCCAGATCGGCATCGGCGTCTTCGCCTGCGAGTCTATAAGTTAGCGCGCGCGTTTGACATTCGAGCGAGCTGTGAGTTACAGCTTTTGCCCGGTCATCCTAATGAGAGCCTATTGGCACACACCGGGCCGGACAAAGAACCAAATTACACATGCACGCGGTGAGCATTTCGAGAGACGCAGATGATGAAAAAAAAAAGCGTGTTCACAATGCATTTTTCAAAGTCAACGCGACATCACCTCTTGGGACATCAAATTTTAAACGAAAAATCTAAAAAAATCAAATGCAAATTTGCAAGTATCATGTAACGATGTTTGTCTAACATAGTTTTTGAAGAATTGAAATGTACAAAAAGAGGGACCCCAAATAACAAAGGTGATGGTGAAACGTTGTGACGTATTCGCCTGACCGTGAAATATGACATTGTAAGCAGCATTGTAAACCTATTTGTCTGCAATTACCTTTCCGGCCGATGCGAGAGGACCACCATCGTCGGAGGGCGCAAAGCCCTCGCCGAAAATGACGCACGACGTCGTCGTCGAGCGCACGAGAGGACGGACGCATTTGCATCTCCACAGAAAACCGACGTCGAGTGGAGCCAATTGCACGGATGCCAGCGCAAAACAATAAACATGTTGATGTGTGGCGACGGCGTTTGCGAATACGCCAGAGTGAGCTTCTGCTTACGGTCTGCTCGCATGATTTTCGATTTCGCCCGGCGAGGATTTGCCGTCCGAATGCGTATCTGCGGATGCGGGATTTCGTCGAGGCGCCAAACGGACGTCGTGACAGCTCCAATGTCCCTCTTCGCCTCACCCGGTTTCGCAGACTTTGCAAGCCCCACACGCTCGTTTTGGGGGCCGGCGCTTTGTAAATCCAACTGGGAGCAATTTGTTGTGCCCGGATTCACTCAAGCCGCTGTTGCCTTTTTCGCTGTGTCAACGTGAATTTCGTATTCTTTCCATGATACGAGGAAAAAAGCATCGCCCCGCACAAATGCGACAGCGAGCCGCGCAACTTTCCTAAAACATGTGAAATGGAATTGTTATGATGTAGGAAATATGTTTTCGTCTAATGGCATACCATCGTCAGTCTTATGTGGTCCAATGATTTAATTGTACTCGAGGACATCCATCGCATGATGGGAAGGAAGCAGCGATCCCAAGGATGAGGCGAAAGAACAACGCATCGAAAATGTAAATGAGCGCCGCTGAAGGGATGTGTGCGCGCACCCCTTGACCGCAAGATAGATTGATTTTATATTTATGGCCCCCGCAAGGGATGCACGGGTTCGTTCGGCCGCGGCCGCCGAGGCTCTTTAGAATAACCGTACAGTCATTCTCATTGTGTTACTTTCCTTTATTGCCCCCTCAGCGCCGCACTTTACGTTTGCGAGCTCACTTTCATACCGGCCACAAGTCAAGTCCGATGCGCTATTTTGGATCAACTTGAGGGCGGAGGGTTTCTTCGACGTTGGATGTTGTGGACCCGTCGTAATAAGTGCTTTACAAAATAGGGGCACTTTCGGACACGACGAATCCCATCGTGTAAATTAAATGTTTTACACTCTTTCCCGAAATTGCCTTCATGGATACAATCCCGAAGAGTTGATCTTCTTTGATGACTGAATACGAAATTCCCCCAAGTCATATTTCTCCACGTATGAAAGACAAGTCTGAAACAAAAACGTTGGGCATTAATTGAATGGAATTGCACCTGGTGCAAATCAAAAATATTAAAGGCACGAAGTTTCGACCATGAAATGTTTCTGTCGGTCGGAAACAAAAGCGCCCCGAAAGAAGAGATATTTAAATGTATTCATTAATTTACATGAGCAACTCGGCCCGAAGAGGTTTCGCTTTCGCGCCAAATCTGCATGTGCTGCCAAAACGCAATGTGTTTCCATTTACAATTCCTACGTATATTTTTTCGGCGTCAGCCCTCTACTACTTTCTTGCTCGGCATTGCTGTGCACCTACACCTTTTCGCATCTGCATAAATTGTGCACGTACGTAAGTTATAGTGGTGTTCGTTTTCGCAGGCACTTGACATGATTGAATTTTTACGCGCAAACATAACGCCCGCGACTGCAAAGAAAACAACAACATCGAGTGAATTACTGATGCTCGAATTAAGCACGTTGAAATGCTATTTTTGTTGAGGCAATTTTTTGCACATAGAGTGCGCATTAAAAATGTAAAATAAGGTGGAAACAAAGCGGCTAAAGCGACGGCTAATTGCGCTTTGTACACTCATTGCTCTAATGCGATCGTACGTATTCAAATGAGGGATGAAACGAGTGCGTGAAATGTCCGCTCGCATTTTTAAATTTACATTGGTAAATACGTTAAAAGTTAGCCTGCAAATCATTAACTCACGAGAGAATGAAATATGAGCACAGAAATTGCATAATAATTTTGCATTTGAGAATTTTTAAAACTAAATTTTGGGTTCCCCAAAGAGAAATGACGTGAAAATAACCCAAACTGTCGAAAAAACGTTTAAAAAATGATCGAATTATACCCAAATTGATTCCGCTCGAAGAGATCCCTCGGAGTAAACAGATGAAATATTACACATTATGATATTATAATGCGCATATCAAAAAGATATGCGGCGGCTAAAGTGGTTCGCATGAGCGTATGAATCGCGCGCGATGCGCACTCCTTTTGACGGCCCATGACGGGCAAGAAGACGATCCCGGGTCGTCGTCGTCGCCGTCTTCTTCGCGGCGATGCTGATGATGATGATGAAGAAGCCGCAGCTGGAGGAGACGAGGCGGCGGCCGGCGGTAGTGTGGCCGCGCGTATTGATTGATTCGAGAGGCGCAGCAGCGCGACGGTAGGAGTTAATCCACCAGCGGATGGCTCCTCCATAGATCATTAGATCGAGGCGCGCGGGCAGCTACCGCGATATGAAATCGTCATATATCATTCGTCTCGTACGTTTGACATGTGAAAAAGTAGCCGATGCATTAATATCACTTGCGCGCGCGCGCTCGTCGCTCGACGACGACGTCCAAGTGGAGGAAGAAGCCAGCCGAACAAGATGCGAGTGAGGCTGTGTAATAAATGACAACGCACGCATCCGCGCAGTCACCAAATATGAATAATAATGGCAGCGCGCATATAATAAATTAATAGCGTCGCTTGCTGCCGCTCACCCAACAACAGCACCAATAACAACAACAACAACAAGAGAAGAGGCCACTAATGTTGTGTTGCAATGCCGCGCATTGCATTTTTAATGCGCCTCAACCATCATCGAAGGGATCTGATGATGATGCGTCGGTTTTTCAATGATATCCTGATTGTGCATTGAAGAAGGCGTCCTCAGAGGCTCTTACCCAATCTTGTTTTGTTTTGTTCTTTCCGTACCGTACCAAGTTTTCTTACAGCGGCGCTCAATGCTGCGGGGGTAAATAAGTCTAATTAAGATAAATCTCTGGTGTTTGTCCATGGAGCTCCTCGAAGATGATGGAAGACGCTGGACGAGGACGATGGCGACCACGCAGCTCGGGGAAACGATGTCGACGTCGACGTGCGAGATAACTCATACGTCATGGTGGCTCGCGATTCCAGATTCCATATTTCATGCCCCGAAAAGCTCGGGGTTGCGATAGTAAGTAATTGATGAGGATCTATGTGTAACGTGTGCGCGGGCGTTCAAGCACATATTTCGGGGGCAAAGATTGGGACACGTTACATCTTCGTCGTGTCGTGTCTTCTAGGGGAGGGCATTTTTGGGTCGTTTACATGACAATTACAGTCAGAGATAAAGGCACACAAGGTGCTGGATTCGGATGTTGAATGAAGAATGGGGATTGAGTTGAAAAATGAAGAAATTCAAGTATAAATACCCGCTGACGGTGATGATTTGTCATCGGTCACAATACCCAGTTGATTGGCATTCCATACTGGATTTGGATGTTGATGTGGTTCCAGAAGATGTCAGTTATACCTGTACCCTTAATTTTGAGATAAATTTATACCTTTTTGATCTTTTTGAATCCTCTTCTGAGTTCCACCGGAAGCAATTTTGGCATCTCAGCAGGAATTTGACGTCCACCTTCATCCAAGATTAAGCTCCAAGTCCGCAATTCCATATCTGAAATAATTATTGTCTTAAAAATCAATTTTTAACTTTAGATAAAGAAACTTACGACTTAATTGTTGTGAATCTTCCAGGAAACTTCATGATTTTTGGATCTTCACCTCGATGTCAGCAAAACTTTGAAGTAGAACACTCGATAACCCATCCTTTGAAAAACTTCCGGAAGAATGAGTCCCAATTCATATTCCGAATCTGAAATAAAAATTCCATGTTAAAAATTGAAGTTTGGACTTGAAAACAAAAAAAACGTATTCGAACAAGATTTTCTTGGGACAAGTGTATAAATCTCACGGAACAAAAGTGTTGACAAGCAAGAAATATGACCACATTATTTCATCGCATCAATTTTTACCTTGTTACCAGCGATTGTTTCGCCCTGGAATGTCTTACAATTTACAATTAACGCATCAATCGTCGCTGGACGAGAACCCAGATGATCTCGACACCTCTGAATACGCTCTTCATTCCGTGCACTAGGTATTTTGTCATGATAAATGTAAATCGCTTGTAATG
The DNA here is from genome assembly GCA_030264555.1 of Aleochara sp. GC000083. Classification (NCBI taxonomy): domain Eukaryota; kingdom Metazoa; phylum Arthropoda; class Insecta; order Coleoptera; family Staphylinidae; genus Aleochara; species Aleochara sp. GC000083. The sequence continues at coordinate 7,718 of JARJDZ010005769.1, forward strand.
TACGTTCATTACACGCATTCAGAAGACCACGAGATACAAACGAAGAAGAAGTGTTTGACTGGACGTTGTTATTGTGTCTTCGACGCTTTGTTTGTCCACATGAAGACATGAGACCGAGTCGAGTCCAGAGAAGATAGTCGTTTCCAAGTTTGTCGAGTGGACGACGACGCCGACGACGACGGCGTATAAATAACGCGATAGCCGAGGTTAATAAATGTGTGTGGAAAGGCATAATCCGTTTGGCGAACCGCTTGAATTTGATGTCATCAGTTAGCTTGATATATTGACTCATATTTCATAATGTGACAAGAGCGGACCTCGTCGGAGATGATATCGCCGCCGATAGCGTGCGCGCCCCAGCAGCTCCGGGGGGACTCCTCTTCACCCAGGGCTCGGATACAAAAGGTCCAAGACGTCGACGACCATCGAGTTGGTTGGTTTACTTTGTGACGATGGTGCTGTTTGCAAACACTCGAGTTCTTTCTTAATTTACTGCAGACTGCTCGACGGGATAATTCCATTTTCTGATAGAATTGTCCAGATCAACCGAATGAAGTTGATAGATGGCGCTACGAGTATCGAAAGTTGAAATTTCAATAATTTGACCGTTTCTTTTGGAATTTGCTCTGCAAATTACAACTTCTGAGCCGACATGTAAAATGCAACATTTTGCCAAGGGCTTGAAGCAAGTCGGGCGTGTATTAGATATGCGCTGACAGCCCGCATTAGGATTTGTAAGGTCAGTCAGTAAGTCGTTCGTTCGTTGTCGATGGATGGAAGTGAACAAGGGGTTCTTCGAGTAATGCCCACTGGATGTGGTCTTTGCATATGTGGTTGTCGGGATGGATGAAAATACCCGCTTCGATGGGCATATTCAATTCGCATTTTGTGTTGGTCTTTCTCTCGGTGCTAGGACGCCCTCATTGGTGGACACCACATGCCGGTATTTTGCATTTTATCGACGATGTTCATGATGATGATGATGATGGGATGATGGGGAAATCGGATATCTCCATGGATGCTGCCGGAAACTAATGGAAAATCTGCACATCGCGCAAAATAAACACCCTACCATATTTCCATCAGCAAACCCCAAATCATTCATTCAATAATATGTTCCCAAGGACAATGGACCATTGGAAATTTCAGTACTAGATCCGGCACTGATCTCATGGTCGCAAAGACAAAGGCGCGAGACAAAATGCGGCAGCATCATCAACAACAACGCACCGCGGCAATAGACACGCTCTCTCGCTCCGCGAGATCGATTTTACATAACATGCATAATGAAAACGACGACGACGAGGAGGGAGATCGGCGGGACCCCCTGGATTAGCGGGACGCTGGGCAATCAAAGAAATTATGCGCGCTTGCACAGCCAGCAGGCAGGCACAGGAGGCCCTCTTCTGCTTCTTCTTCGTCTTGGTCTTGGGCTGCGTGCATTCGTAAGGAGGTCATCCGCTGCGCGATTCTATTTATTCCGTTGGTTGTCTATTTAGTTGAGCGATGATCTTCGGCCGCGACCCGATCGAAGCAAGGCAGCAAGACACGGCGGTAAATAATGAGGCTGCGCGACGGGCCGCGGGGGGGCGCGCGCAAGTCTGCACCCCCCGGGAGGGCGGATTCATTTCCAATCACCACTGGATACTGCCCTGCATCTCTACGATTTTGCCGCTGGCTGGTGCGCGCCGCCGCCAGGGAAAATATATTGTTTTATGACACTTTCTTCGACAACGATTATTATAAAATAATTACATCGTTCGTGGCTGGTCACTTCATTTCCACCGTCCACGGTACAAATCGCTTCTTTTGCACGTGCAATCTGATACCAATCGCACTTTTTCTTTGTAGGCCCAGTTAGTTTACAGATAGACCTCGCAAAATTCAAAATCTGAATCTATTCATTTTAGCTAATGATATGAAATATTAAAAGAAACCTGATGAAAAATTCAAGAAATTTCTTTAGTTATAATATATCCCTTATAAACCCCTTGTGGCGATGGTTATGCGCATGACAAATGTGCCCTTCTCGTGTCGGCATATGTAATTATTGCGTTCCAGTTTCAGCCCATAAAGGGTTGTCGCCCATTTGGGAACGACCCTATGTGCCCGAGTTGGGTACATAAATATACAAAGCACCCGAACTAATTAATAAAGGCTATAAAAGGGTGCAGCTGGCGTATTATTTGTGCATGTCGTGGCGATAGATGTGCGATAACGAGGTCATGCCATCGAATATACTGAAGGAATAATTTCCGCCAAGAGTCGATAGATCAGCCATTTTCAAACTGGGTGTTTGGAAATTACAATTATAATTTTAATATACAACTATATACAATTGAGTAATGTCAAAATTTCATATTGTTAGCAATTTTCAAAAAATTGATTACTAATTTAAAAATTTCCCCTCTCAAAAAAATAAATTTCACCCCCGTTTTAAAACAAAGCAATAAAATACGATTGCGCAAAGAATTGGAAACAAAAAACCAATTAACCCAAGAATTTTTCAAGCCCCCAACCCATTCAGAAAAAAATAATTAAGCCAAACGCCATAAATAAAAAAAGCGCGTGCGAGCGCGCGATAAAATCATTCGGCATGTCAACAAGTTTACGCCGTTTTACAACGCGTCGCGCATACCACAAAAGCCCCCATCAATTCTTGGGCCTTGCTCCCATATATCCGTGGATGGGGCCTAAGCATTTAATCTGATTACACAGCTATTAAATGAAACAATCAGTTTGGACGACAAACCCAACACAACACACGTAAATCGCATGCGTGTATGTATATTAAGGATTAATAACAGTTTTCCCCCCACTACTCTTTGCCATTATTTTCCATTCGCTTGTGATCCGTTTATGATGAGTGCTGTTTCTGCATGGCTTGCGAATTTTTTTCCTTGCCCAACATTGTCATTAATCCCCTACTGGTTGCAACAGTTGATAATTTAGCCGGATTCAAACAGAAGGGGAATTTTTACAAGTTTTTTTTTTGCAGCAATTGCAGGTGTGCGAATCTCTAATTATATCTCTTCAATTTAGCCTTTTCATTTCGCATTATCAAGTTGCATTTTTTAAATTTTAGTTGATTACTAGTTCTAGTATTTTTTTGCTAAAATCTAGTACCATTGTTTGGTTGTTCTAGTACTGGATCTAGTGTTTTGTTGAAATAGAAAATGAAATTTTAATGATTCAAATCCTCACAGAAACAACAAATAAAAATGGACTGAAATCGATGCAAAAACAAATTGCAAAGTTACAAATTGCAGAGTTTTTCTTTTTAGTGGCAAAACTAAATATTTAACAATAGTTTTTTTCTTCTTCTTGTTTTCGTCATGTGGTTTATGCCATTTTTAGTACGATATGAGCAACCCGTCTCGTCTCGACCAAAAGATATTAGATCTTTTATTAAGCTACCGTGCGAATCTTCGACATCGTAAAAATGGCGCAAGATATAAAACTACGCAATAACTTTTTTTCAACTTTGCCACTAGTACATTTATTCATGGCACTTTTAGCCGCGTGCGCACTATATAAAAGTGATGAGTTTTTCCAATTGCCGGATAAAATTTGATGAAAACCTCCAATACAAATTCCCCATCGACTGAAATCTATCCCGACAAAAACCCAAACCAAACAAAACAAAAAAAAAATGAAGCAACGTGCAAATAAATTCGTTCAACGTTACATTTTAATTTTCAATAACTTTTCCGTTCCGACTGTCATTCGTGCGGGGGAGAGATGATACCATACGCTGCGCGTTATAATTTCGTTGTGCGTGCATGTACGAAGAGATGACAAATGTGCGACGTGCGAATGCGGCATGTTCGCCGCTAAAACCGAAGAAGAAGAAGAAGAGGAAGAGGGCAGCCAACAAAACGCCGCCGCTGCCGCCAATGTAGACGTTGTTGTATACGGAGCTAGTGGAGAGATGGACGCGACGAAGAAGAGGGCCAAGAGAGTGCGCGCACGGTGCGTAAATCATCCTGTAATTACTGCTGATGCTCTCAACGATCTTGTGCGTTATCCACATGCATGCATGCAAGCCGCTAGCCGGCTCGATTCCATTCCAGCGCACGCTGTGCTGAAGAGGCCGCGTACATTATAACTTGGTAACAATATCTTTACTGACTCGACTTCGGATGTCAATTCGTGTATAAGTTGGCTGAGACGCATACTAAACCTAACACCTACTCGATCCAGATTCTACAGGGCTGGTTTATGATCTGGTCGAGTACTGGATCTAGTACTTTTGTTATACATGAAAAAATTAGAAAAAAGTTAGAGAAAAATTAATATGATTTTAGTACTTGATTCTAGTAAAATTACTAGAACGAGTGACTTGATCTCATCTCAAAATACAGAAGATTTTAGTAAGATTTTACTGGATTCTAGTAACTTCTTCCTCGTTCTAGTACTGTACCAGCCCTGAATTAACAGTGGATTGCTCGCTCTACAATGTTTTTCTTTCATTCAGCAATCTTCAACGACCAAAACAATCGAACAGCAAGCAACCAGAGAAAAAAAGATGAGTCGCTGCCGCTTGCTCAGTAACAATATGTTACTTATACGTTACGATGATATGATCCAGCATTACAAATATTTAATTTCGAGCCGAAAACAGCGCACATAAATCCCGGACTAATGATGGAAGCGCCATGTATCTACACACGACGCTGGAAACAAAAGCAAAACGCAACGCGAAGAAATCGAAGCCTGCCAGAAAAAAAAAGCCATATGCGCACCTAACCTGTAGATATCATGCAACAAGCACACACCTTTTGTTCGTGCCTCATTTGCATAAGCGTTGCCAAAACGCGGCCGTAGACGATGTCGTCCGAAATTAGTTACGTACGTCCAATGCGGTGGCATGTGGGGGCCCCACGAATTTGCATTGATGTCCCGAAAAACGCCGGTCACAATTGTGACACCTTAATAACATGGCTGCCGCTCGGCGCACGGCCGCCCGGTTTTGATATGGGTACGATTCCCTGAACGCAGAGAGCGCCCGGCCAATTATAAATTAGTTAAATTACATGTAATTTCGAGTATTCGCCGGGGCACATACCTTGAAATCGTTGATTGATGTCCTCGTCGGCACCGTCGACTGCCACACCACCACCTCCAGCGATATGTGCTGCGTCATAAAGGAGTCAATTCGAACCATCTCCAACGAGCAGCCCGACCGACGACCGACCGGCAAACGAATCTAACCTCACTCCGCCGGCTCCACATTCGTTCGCTGAAGGTCGCGCGTACAGCCCGCGTTCGCCCGCCGCAATCTTTGCGTGCTCAACGTTGCACTACCGTTTATACGGATTGATGCCTGTAAACACGACGAAACGATTATTGCACGCGAAAATTTATGATTAAAATGCACGAGTAATGATCACGCGTAACGCCGACTACGAATGACGCGGTCGTGACGTCACGGTGACGTAGTGTGTATAATTGCCGAGGGGGGCGCTGATGCATTGCTCCGTTTACACATTGCAACTTCCTCGGTTACACCACGCAAGAAATGACAATAATTATAAAAAACATGTTCTAAGACGACATCAGCTATATTTATTAAAGCCAAAAGGCAATTACATTCGGTCACTGTACACAATAACTGAATATGCAATAACTAAACAACGTTACATGTTGTTTGATTCGTTTTTTTTCCATTTTGCTTGTAATTTTGACGCCTGATAAAATCCTTATTAGTTCGTAGAGTAGTTTCCATATAAAGTTTCCACCAAAAAAACCCCAATTGCATCTCGTTTTTCATCACTTACTCGTATACATTGAAAATTCTGATTTGTGGATCGCTCCAATTACTTAATTCCTTCATTATATATACATCTATACATTAACAGAGCTGGATATTATCATATTTACACAGTTATTGCACATTTAATGATGACAAATATACAAAGTGTGGGTGTGTGTGTGTGTGTTTGGTTGAAGAGGTTGCGTTCTAGTTCTTTGGATTTCGGTTTTGCCTGCAGATTTACAATGGCAAGAGTAATTCTTTCGAAGAGATAGAGAGAGAGATGCTGCTCGTGAGGTTTTCCACAAAATGTACACGCTGCCGTGTGTGTAGTCAGTGAATCTAGTAAAATCACAACAAATCGGAGATCGCCTATATACTAATCAATCAATTAATCAATCAATCATCGATTACTATGTACAAATGAGTATTCTGCAAGACTGGCTTCATCGGCTAAATCGTAAACGATAGAAGCGCACGCGGCGGATTGCGCCCGAAATTCATTCAACGTTGCTCATATTTATATTACAAGCGATAATAAATAGAAATATAACTGGCATTAAACGACTCTTTAAACTATCGTAAGGTAAAATATACAGTAAATCACATATATCAAAACTATCTACGAGAAATGCGCACGGTGCTCCTTCTGCCGCCATTTTCTACTTCTTCTTCTTCTTCTTCATGGGGCAATTTTGTTCTTTGGAGGGAGCCACGTGGCGCTTACCACCAAATTGGTACCCTAGCATCGAGCATCGTCGGTCACGAAACCGTACCCTCGATGAATCCTTTGCGTCGATGCGCAGCGTCGTTGTCCGCGTGCAGATTCCTCTTCGTCTTCGAGAGGAACACTTTGACGCAGCCGGCCACCGTGCAGCGATGCATCTGGAAGATGTGCTGCTGCTCGCAGTGCTCCTTCAGCTGCGACGCGCCGGAGAAGGTGGCGCGACACAACCGACACGGCAGATTACCCTCCTTGTCCGGCGTCGGCATGTCCTCCTCGACGCAGTGCACCAGGTGCGCGCTGGCCGTCGACGAGGTGGTGAGACTCGGCGAGGTGTTGATCGGCGGCGGTGATGCGGACAGCGGTGACGTGGAGCCGGAAGTGCGTTCCCGTCGGCTGGAAATCGACGAGCCGTTCAACGGCGGGAAATGATTGAATCCTCCGAGCGGGAATGGGAGTCCACCGAGTGGTGGCAGCAACAGTGGCGGTGGAGGTAGTCGATCTCCGTTGAGCATCATCTGCTCGATGGCTCCAGGTGGTGGGAGGTGGTGGCCGCCGGTCTTGAAAGCATCCTCGGAGTAGAGTCGAGCCAGCAAGTCGCTGTGTAGGCTGGGGTTGTTGGCAAGCGACGCGAAGGGGGATTTCTCCATGAAGAGGCTCGCGGCGGCGACGTCGGAGGACGTCGAGAGGAGCTTCCGGTGTAGATTCAGGTTGGCGCTGTGTCGATCGCGGCTGCGCTTCGATGGGAATGCAGCGTTGCATCCGTCCACGTTGCACTTATGCATCAGCTTCAGATGGACGTTCTGGTAGTGCGTCTTAACGCCGAAGTGGTTCTGAAAGACCTTGCCGCACGCGGTGCACCGGCGCGGATTGTCCTTGTCGATCGGCACGTCCATCGTCGAGATGAACTGGCCGTTGTCGAAGTGTCCGTACACCTGGTTCTCGTCTGGTGATTCCCCGCCATTAGAACTGCCGCCCTCCGTGGAGGAGGCGTTCGACCTGGCCGGACTCGGGGGACCACCAGCGAGCATAAAACCCAGCTGGGGGAAGGCGGGCGGCGTCGTCGTCGTCGTCATCGTCGTCGTCGTTGGGTGTCCTCCTAGTCCCAGATGCAGGCCGCGGCTCACCAGCTCGCCGAAGTGGCCGTGCGAGAGGCTCTCCAGCTGCCGGAGTGCGTTCGAGCAGTCGTAGGACTCGTCGCTCTTGTTGCTCTCCACCGAACTCGCCGGCCGCTCCTCGTCGACGTCGACCTCATCGTCGTCGTCGTCGTCGTTCACCGCCTCCGTCTTCACGACGGCGGCGGCCTGGTGCGGCTTGTCGGGCGCGTACAACGGCGCCAGACTCGTCTGAATCGTGGCGCCCTTCGAGTTGGGCTCTTGTTCGTTGGCGTTCACATCGGGGCTACGCGCGCCCAGGTCCAGTGGAGCGTCGTACTTAGGACTAGGAGGAGCATGGTCGTTTTTTGGATTCGTTGCATCGTCTTCGTCGGCATCACCACGCAGATCGCACTCCTTCTTCACGGAAATCCTCTCGATGAACACATCGTTCGAGTAATCACCGTCCGAACCGACGTCATCTACGAGTGTAGGTGGTGCTACCGCACACCTGGTGGGGTTCTGACTCTTCCGCTTCCGTTTATTCGTCGGCAGAACGCACTCTTCATTGGTGTCTTTCAAACTATGAGTGTCTACCACGCTCAGTGAGTCTTCATTACTGTCAATATTGCTGGCGACGTCCTCATCGAAGTCCGATACGGACATCTTCGCCTTCTTCGTCGGCATGCTGAAATCCTCCGGTTGGTCAACAACCCCATTCGACGCATCAATCCGTTCCGTACTCTCCTCATCCTCAACGCCACCGACAACGACAATCCCATCATCGTCATCATCATCGTCGTCGTCCTCGTGATTGCTGCTCGACATCTGCATCGAGCTGTAATCCGAAAACGCCATTTTGTCTTCGTTCTTCGCCAGCGACAAATCCAGAGTGTGCTTGTAATCCATCGCTAGGGCTGATGGATGTCGCATATCCGGAGGTGGTGTCAGCAGCGGAAACGGGTTGAACGGATTGAGCGGGTTCAACGCCGCCGCCTGGGGGAGAGTGAGACCAGCCGCCTGCGGCGGTATGAGTATCGGATGCGCCTGAGCACTACGTCCATCATGCGGGGAAATCTTGCGTCGCAGATGAGGTGAATGCAGCTTCGGATTCGGGTTCGCACTGTGGCGATTCCGCGACCGACGCGAGCTGAACATCATATTGCATCCCTCCACGGTGCATTTATGCATCTCCCGAAGATGCACGGCCGAGAAGTGTATCTTCAGCGCGCCCTTATCACAGAACGTCTTCAAGCACACGTTGCATTGCACGCGCTTCTTCCCCGTCGCCGGATTGATGAACTGCGTGCCGAGATTCAACGGCAGACTCGGTGATCCCCAATGGCGTTTCGTCGGCGTGGATGGTTTCCGGCCGGGAATCCCACGTGTCTGACGTGGTGTCCGTAGGGCGTCCTTATCGCGGCTGAGATTGAGCGCACTATGCGAATTCTCGTCGATATCCTCGTCCTCGGACGCCATCGCCAGGTCGGCACTGCCTCCAAGCAGGTCCGACGTAGACGGCGACTTGCTGCCCGTGGACATCTTCGCCGAGACGAGTCCGGGGAAGGTCGACACGAGACTAGCCGCAGCGAGCGAGTTCGCCGCGGCCATCGCCGCCGCCGAATGGTTCAACGACGACGGAATGGGCGGCGGAGGCGGAGGTAAACACGATAGTGAGGTAGACATGCTTAGGTTGAGTCCCACGGACGCGTCGCTGTCGGAGGGACGGCGTCGCGCACCCAGAGACATCTCCGGACTGAGGCGGTTCGCGAACGCACCAAGTCCAGCACCGAACTTGCGGAAGTCGAAGGGCTGCATGCTTTGCAGACGGTTGAGCGGCGACGTCGTGCTCAGCGGGCTGGTGGACGTCACGCCGCGTGAAGGTGACGATGTCGTTGATGCCGGCGGGCCGTTACTTGAAGGTGCTGGCGGCGGGATTTTGAGGAAGCTCAACGGGTGCTTCTGGTGCGGAGACATCGCCGCCGGGAGGCGTGCCGGATGGAATCCGGGGATGGTTGGTGATGATGGCCGGCGGCTGGGCGACATTGCCCGACGGATGCCGGGCGAGGTGAGGCGTTCCAGACGCTCCAGCGTCGGCTGCTGCTCCTGCAGGACCTGCTGCGCGAGCAGCAGCTGCTGGGTGATGGCGCGCGTCTCTCCGAAGCGCAGAAATTGCTGCAGGACGAGCGGCTCCTCTTCGGGGCTACATATGCTCCATCGGTCCAGCGTGCTGACGGCGTGCGACTCCTGGAAGATGGACATACATCAGCATCTTCTTCAAATGTAACATCCAACAGTTTTATACCAAGACATCATCATCAGGGGTTCAGGTATCAGGAACTCAAAATTCTTCAGGATTCTTCATGATTCTTCAGTTTTCTTCGATTTTCTTCAATTTTCTTCATTTCTTCAGCTCTTCGATCCAACACGACACACAATAAACGACACGACACGAGATGTGGCGCGGCCGGCACGCCATCAAGAACACGGACCCGAGTAATCTTCAACGAGCACCGTAATTATGCGTTTAAAGAGCAATCAAGCAAGCGCTTATTAAATTGCCCTGATTGCACACATCGGCCATGCTCTTCCAGAGCCTTCCAGGCCACAAAGTAAGTCTCAAAAAAGAAGTACTTCTTTGTTTTTTTTCTTACCCCGGCGAAATTACATACAGCGCGCATAGGAATTATTGTGTCGAAGTAAAATGATATGCAAAATGCACGGTAATTTTGTTTGTGACTGGGCGAATATGAAGTTCTTCGGGTTTATCCCATCGCGCACGAAATTGCATCCATCGGGAACCGACTTCTATTAATAATTTGACATGCGATGTGATCACGAAAACGAAAGTCAATCACGATTCAAGAAGAAACAACTTTACATTGGAATTTATACATTTTTCCAATTCAAAAAATTAATTTCATAAAGTTGATTAAACTACAATTTGAGTTTTATTCCAGGTGAGAATTTAAAAAATCTCGTTAATTAGCGGAAAATTTTTGAACCGACGGATGCGCAAAATGATAAAAAACAAGTGAAAAAATCACTTCACGATACAAAAAACATCTTCAACGAGTTCCCGCATATTTCTACGTATAAAAATGAAAAATAAAAATGGACGTCATCGCCGACGGAATTACGACTTCCTGGTGAATTTTCAAGAGCACCAGGTGCATAAAGGGTAAAGGATGCGAAAAACGATTCGGAAATAGAAGTGGGACTCACCTGAAGAATATATCCACGCGCGTAGTCCTCGGGCGTCCATCCAAATCCATGCAGCACCTGCAGCACTTGCTCCTTCTGCAGCACGGAGAAGAGCCGATCGAGGAGAATCTTGAGGCGGATCGGCAGCGCTTGGCAGCCGTAGAGCACCAGGCTGGCGATGTCGAAGGCGGCGTTCGGCTGCACCGGCTCCGGCGCGCTGTTCGTGAAGAGGTGTCGCGTGCCGAGCTTGTCCAGGGCTGCAACAACAACAACACGCACGCACTTAGTGACACTCTGATGACTCTGACTCTCGACGAAAAAAGGAAGAGTGTCGTCGTCGATGACGACGGCGGACGACAACGACGGACTACGGAGGAGGAGGCGACGCGACTCGTGTCAGCGACGGCGGCGGACTGAACGAGAGTGGGGACCCGCGCGTCGATCGTCGTCCTCGTCGCCTTCGTCGCCGTCCTGGTCGTCGCCGTCGTCGTCGTGGTCGTCGGCGGTGTCGCCGTGCGCAATGAGGGCGGAGTCGCGCCGAATGCTGTGGTGGGGAGAGGGAGCGCATAGAGGACGACAACGACGGCGGCGCCGTCGTGTGTGACAAGGTGGACGCGATATGCGAGGACACATTGACGACGACGACGACGGCGCGTTTGGTTCTCGCATCCAGGTCGCCTCGTTTCGGATGGCAAGTGCTGCCCGACGGATGGTTCACAAACCAAAAAAAACAAATGAACTAAAAATCCACAAAATCATCCAAAAATTATTAAATTTTTAATTAAATATTCTGAATCTCCATCCTTAAATTTTTAAAATTTTTTTGGTTTGTAAGATAAGTCAAGCAAGTTATTGAAATTTAACAAGATAAACTTTAAGTCATGTTTGGGTTATGCTAATCCTAAGTAACCTAACCTTTAAAATTGAAAAATTACTTAAACTTCAAAATCTTTCTTCAATCTTAAATGCATTATTTGGGATAATCATTTGCCTAACAATAAGATACAAAAATGGATGGATGGATGGATGAATGCATTTTGCAATAGCTGTCAACGACAATCTTTCGCTTAGGATCTAATGGGATTACGAAACTGTCATAATGTGTAGCCATTTGTACCAGAGAGTATTTTGATGGAAACACAGAGTGAAAACCAATTTATTTAACCCGCTTTTGTCGGCGATGACCACCCGCGTACCAAGGGTTTACCAGAAGAAAAAAAGAAGAGACACAAGAAGTCGTTTGTCATGCCATCCGCGCAAAAGCTTTGTCATTCGTGAAAAAATCTGGCGCTACCACTGGCGTCAACTTTTTTTTCTTTCAAAATTGGTCAAAATTTAATTTTTTGATTTGTAAAATTTGCCAAAATATGCAAGAAATTTCTATTTGTTAAATTAATTGATTTAAGAAATAATATTCAAATGATAGATGATTAGAAAATTGCAAATCAGATTTCTGAAAAATTGTAATCTTCATAATAGATTTTTTTTATTTTTATTTTTTAATTTTTCTGGTATCAATAAATTGATATAAAAAATAAGTGATTTTTAGAAATAAATCCCTTTTAAAGTTTGAAGATATTTTTCTACAAAATCCAAGTGACAAAAAATTTGGAAAATTGCAAATAAAGATTTTTAAAAATTTTATTTAATTTCCAGAATTTTTTTGTTTTCTTTTCTGGTATCATGACTTAAATTAATTAATTGCTATTAAACTGGAAATGATTCTTAAAAATTCATTAAACTTTCTAAATCTTTGAAGCTTTTTCAACAAAATTCAAATGCAAGAAATTTGGAAAATTGGAACTTACAATTTTGATGTTTATTTATTTATTTATCGTGTAGTTATCGATTGATGTTTTAATTTCCCTAAAATTATCATTAAATGTAATAAATACATTGATTTCAAACCTTTAACTTTCCAGAAAATAAAACTTATTCTCACAATAGTTTAATAAAAAATTCTGGAAAATTCCAACAGGAAATTCTAAAATAAAATAATTCTTTAAATTCCTTACAAATTTCCCTCATGATCATCTCTAATTAAACCTAATTAATTACCCCCAATAAAATCAAAAATAATTCTTAAAAACGCATGAAACTCTCCGAAAAAATCATTCTATATAAATTTGAAAGTTATTAACGCACCAATTTTTGAATTATAGTTTGATTCCCAGGTAGATAATAGCCAGCTGACAGACACATCGCGTTGATAGCTTCAAGGGGGCATGAAATTTAACGAACCGAAGAACGAACGCATCTTGGACCACAAGTTGAAGACAACGACGAAGAAGAAGGCCCAAAAGGTCCACAAAGATCCACTCTTCGCCGGCGCTACCCTCCGCTATTGTTGTCGTACTTTTATTCGAATATAAATATATTAGCAAACGATGCTAAATAACTGACCGCACTAATCATCGAACATAACTCAAAACGATGCGCAGCCGAGAGAAAAAAATAAGTTATAGAAATCTTCCTCGGTAGAGACGAGGAGGAGGAGGAGGTCAAAGAAAAGCAAAGAATCGAGAACAAAACAACACAAGATGAGGTACAAAAAGAAAACATTCGCTGGAGGGCTCTCATATTTTCGAAAACGATGTGAATTGCTTTCTGAATAGATTCGTCGCACGCATATTGCGGATCTATTCAACGTCTTCAGATGTGGACAACAATAACCAAAAAAAACCCGAAGAGATTGGTAATTATTTCGGTGTAATTTCAATGTTTATTAATCAATCCAAGACGAATTTCTGGGATATTGAAAAACCATTAATTTGGGTTTTTTGTGTCGGTTTTTTGTTCTGAAAATTAATTTTCTCGTCATGTCACATTCGCAATTTTCCGTTTTGTGGTTTCAGATTTTTTCGCGCATAATAGATTAATCAAAAGCCATGTCACAGAAGATTCTTTTCTGAGAAATTTCCTAAATTATATTTGATGATACATTTTTTGTTGTTTTTTTTTCGGTTTGAGATTTATGCGGATTTTTAATTGTAGTAATTAAAGGAGCAATCAAAATTGGTTGACATTTATGAAAATTCTGGAATTCGGACCGGGCGGAGATGACAGACGTGCCCCGATCCGCCCATCATGGAAGATTTTCGAATGCCCAGAACCAAAAACAAAAGCCCATCGTTCTTCCTACCTGATATGATATATTACAACTTCTAAAATTTGTTCCACTTTCATCTCGAACATTCGGCAACAATACAAACAAAATTTGACGAGTCAACATACGAATGGGATGCATCATAACCCACAAATAATACAAAACTTAGATTGTCATTAAATGAATACAAGAAATCGTTAGCGTCGAGAATATAAAAGAAAGAAAATGACAGAAACCGTTTAAAAATTGCTAGAAGCACATTACATTAGCATCGTTTCCAACTCCGACCTTAATTAGTAATTCCCCTGTTTCCTTCGTTTCCCTCTCTCACACTCCTTCACCAATTCTTTTTTTTTTTCTTACAAAAGAACTTCGTTTTGGTTTCCAATTGAAACGTTGCTCTTTTTACTGTCTTTTGCCAACTGAAGATGTTTGACATCTCCTTTCTCGTGCGGCATTTTTTTGACAATCAACGACTGTAAAACAATAAACGATCCATCGAGAAGAAATGGAAATCCAAAACATAAAAAAAAATCGATTGGGATGATGCGCGTCGGTCTATTTCATCTTTCTGTTTTGAGGGCGCACCTGAAGACCGAAATCGGAGGGTGGTCGGACCCCATGTCGCTCGCACCAGAGTGCGGTGACAAACGACAATTCGCAGCCCATCTACCTGTTGTCGTGTGGTGTCGCCTCTTCGGGGATGACAAACGAAAAGGCCGGCCGTGTCGAATCAAAGAGTCATAAAATCCCGTAAACACTCTTTTTGGGCGCATTCGAGGGTTCAGAGTGTTTTCTATTATGTCGACGACAACGGTGACAATTGACAAGTCATGGATTATCATGAGGAATTTTCATTCAGCTCAATTTACTTTTTCTTTTCAGACCCGAAGAATTGATGACAATAGTATTAAAAAGTTATTTTTTGAAATTGTAATTAATTGAATGAAAAAAAAATCATTTCTTTATCGAGGTTTTCCTAAACTTTTATCTATTGCATGGTTTTGGTTAGGAAATTATTGATTGAATTCATCGAGTTCTTGAAACCATATTTTTTGTTGTCTGTGAAGATAATGTGCGTGTAAGAAGCAATCGTAATTTTTGCGGTTAGACGACACGAAAAACGCAAAGGGCGCACAAAACCAATAATTGACTATCGATCGATGAGCGAGAATGGAAAAAGGGCAAAAAATCGATCAAAGATTATAATAAACACAACAAATCGGTGTGTAATGTATTGGAACCAGTTTTTTTTTGGTTAGGTCCTCATGGGACGTGCCTCGACGACCAACTTATGGATCCAATCTTCCATATCTTCACGATGGTTCAAATTGCGATGGTTCTTCATCGTAATGATGATGACTATGAGATAGAAATTGTCGTATTAACGGTTTTCTTTTTTTTGTTGATCAATTCAGAAATTTTTTGATACAAGAAATTTTTGACAAATTTATCTCTAAATTTTTTCTGGAAAAATTTTAATCAAAAGAATTTTTTTTAATTGCTTTCTTCTAATTTTTTGTTACTAATTTCAGATGAAAAATGAAGTGAAATTCAATACCAACAATTATTTTTTCAAATTTTGAAAACATAGCAAAAAATATTTCAAGGTTAAATAAATCTTAAACCAACCAGAAGAAAAATTTTCATTTTCCCACTCGCAAGTTTTTGAAATGAAACAGTTATTCATTACCCTTCAATCCCATCAACAATTTTTTCGTTATAATTTTTACCATTTGTATTTTTGATCAGCATCCAAAATGAATTTCGCTGAATGGACGCATCGTGGCATGCAAATGATGAAGAGGACGTCTTTGTAAGGGTTCGGATGACGAGGAGAGATAAAGAGCATCATCTCCAGTCGAACATAAATAATCAACGCGTAATGAAACGCACAAAGCATACGCCTGATGATTTCATTCCAGAAAGAGGATGGACTGTACCAGATATGAATTCGGGAGCCATGGGAGAGCGACTGGGAAGACTCTGGAAGACCTGGAGGAAGGAGGGAAGAGTGCAAGAGTTGAGAGATGAGAGTCTCTGGAAGGTTATTTAACGTCAACTAAATATTGCAGTACCATTCCATTCATGTTGGTAAAACAAGATGGGGGGAGTGAGACAAAAGACCCAAAAGGGTAGAATTCATGAAGGTGCTTTTTGAAAAAAAGGGTCTGCCCCTCTTTTTGGGATGCTCTGGTTTGAAGAAGCACATCCGCCATGAATGATTTCGAGATGATGACGAGGAATAAGAACTGATGTTTTCCCAGAGAATTAAAAATGGAGTACCATTTTGACAGCTTCCGTTCTATTTTCAAAGTTTTTTTCAAGAGTTTAATTCAATGTCAAAAGTTAATAAAAAGTGATCAATTTGCAAAGTAGATCAATAAAAATAAAAGAAACTTAAAGAAAGATGAAAGAAAATGAATAAAAAAGGAAAAAAATTTTTTGTAAAAATCTCAACTTGGAAACTAAAAATGTACACTTCTCACTCATTGGTTGTAAGTGATGATTACTTATAAGTACACCAAGTGTGCATTGTTATTATGTCTTGTGGGACTTGTGGCGTGTCGCATGCTGTCATTCGTCGCGTTGACGAACCAGAGAGACGTCGAGGACAATTGAGGACAATTGCAGCAGCGAGTACATAGTGAACGTGGAGCTCGACGAGTCTCATTGGTGCGTCGGGCGCGTTCAAAGCGCTTGTGCGGTTGACAATGTGACAAAGCGGTCCAATGGGACGACGCGCACAACGACACAATGCGACGACACTGAAGAATATCGCACAATGACGTAGTGGAGGAGGAATGCGCACTATATACTCGCTCTAATTACACATTTCCCATGTTTTAATTGGTTCAGGAAAAGTTTTCAAACTGTCAATTGTCAATCGGTTTTTTTGATAACAAAAGTTTCAGAAAAAAATTTCAGAAGTTAAATTCAGAAATTTTTAGTATGAATCATACATGAAAAAAATATTTTGGGGTTCCCCCATTTATAATCCTCAATCGCCCCTCCCGAATTTCAATATGTATGTGAAAATCACACGAGGCCTTCAACTACTTAGCATCATCATCATGCCCGCCATGATTACAACGAAGAACAAGTGTACTTGAGACAACTTCACATCATCCAACCCTCCCTCCTCACTCCTCCACATCTGGTTCACTTTACTCATAACCACTTTAGCCCATAATGGGACCAAATAAAAAAAACCCATGGGGGACTTCATCCCTCTCACCATTCGACATGACGGTCAATCATATCTTCATATACAATAATTCCATGTACGCAACCCTCCCAGCAATGATATGACAGATGTTGGGTGCAACCATGGGTGCGTTTTTGTTCGTCGGCTTAGTTCTTCGTCAGCGACTTGACACACATTCATCGGCGAGGGTCGGCGGAAACAAGATGAACGTCGCTCAACAACGACAAACAACAAACGGCGAATCGACGCCATTATAGAGAGAGGGAGCCACCGACGAATGGGCCGCCATGATGAGCATGCGAAAAGCCCCTCGGGGGCGGCGAATCATCTCCAAGTGCGTACAAAGCAAATATTTGTGCAAAATCTCCGGCATGGTGCGTAATACGATACAAAGTAAAATATGAAATTATGTCATACGCTCGGATGCGTTCCAATGCCATTGATGGAGCGGAATATTCTTTTTTTTTCTTCTCTTTCGCATGGCGGAGGGCCATTGATATACATTTTTAAGCCATTCAAGCGAAGGGAAATACATATTTTAAAAAGGTATTGTCCAGAGAATGGAAGATGCACCTTTATTAAATTTCCACTGTGATGAATAACTCGGATGCGTTTTTGAGTGTATGTTTTCTATTCAATTGCATCGAGAAGATGATTATTTGAAAAAAAAATTGAGGGTTGGAAAAATCGCTGGGAGTATAGACAAAAATATTAAATTCTGCTTTTCTTCTGCCAATCATTCTCTATTTTTATGTTTTGGTTCGATGTTTGTGTGATTCTACAAAATTCCTTCTGTAGAAAGAAAAAATTTTCCAAAGAGCATGATTTTTAAGGAAATTTCTATAATTGTATCAATCATATAATATTTCCAATAATTCATTAAAAAAATTAAATATCACTGATTGAAGTGAAAATAGAAAATTTACAAAAGATTTTCCTATAAATTCAGAAAATTCAAGTAGAAATAGAAATTTTACTTTTTGAATTTTATGATTTTTTTTGAAAATTCAAAAATATAAAAGAAACTTTTCATAAATACATCAATAATACAATATCTCGTTAAATTATTTCCAAAAGATGTAAACAACAATAATAACACAGAGATATTTGTTGTTTATAAAGTGCAGAGCAACAAAGAATGAAAGCCATCAAAGCCATCTATAAATAACCATAATTTTCCCGATTGTATGCCTTATGGTTGTTGGTAAAATTCGCCACTCACTATGATTTTCACCTCTTTATCCCATTCTTTAAATTCGAGCTCGCATTGTTATTGGGTTGTTTAAAAATGGGCCATTTGCATGCACGCACATTGAAAGAGGTACAAATGAGATGCATTTACCCATCGAGGCCCATCAATCAGCAAATGGCACTGGTACACAATGCGCCGAATTGTTATCCATAACATGCAAATTGCCATGATTTACACACGCAAATGACATCATTCAATAGCAACCAAAGGAAGAAAAACAAGAAAAATCCAAGGAAAGGATTCGTGATCGAGGCGTGAGCCTTACAACAATATCCAATAATATCGATCAAGCGAACACGATCATGAAAAGTGGATAAAAGGGTACTTAAGATGGTTTCAAGTTTTCAAAAGAAGGAAAAGCAAACAACAAGCAGCCACACACAAATTATGAGTTGATGGTTGAAATATTATATGCAAATTGTAATTGTAAAATGTTATTTTGTACCAAAGAAGAAACAAGAAGAAGAAGAAAGGTATTTAATAGGAGTCAATGATAGTGATTTTCAATTGCAAAGAAGAAATGATGTGAGAACTTTTCCTTCAAGCAAAATGCGATCGTAATTTATCCTTTTTACAAGAAATGAAAGAAATCGTGAAGATGAGATTTCAAAATTTCAAATTTAACAAAAAATCAATAAAATAAATTTTTGTTAATTTTACAACGAAAGATGATAAATTAATATTTCAAATTCCAGTTGATTTTGAAATAATTCTCAAATAATCTTCAACTTCAACCACTTTTTTCGATTCTTCGACTTCTTGCACATGAATAAAAATTATAATAAGTCATCTCTACTGTTTGCCACCTTGATGCGAAAGATTGTCACAAGTGGCTGGCTAATTTGCATACAATGCAATGACATAACAATCATCATCGGCCCAAACAGCGCCTCAACTCTTTTACCAACGAGTAATTGAAGTGCTGGAATTTACCATTTCTGCACATGTATATGTATACACACATTTATACTTATATATATACATATAGTTATATGTGTTTTTGAATGTGTGTTTGTGTGTGGTTCGCGATGGGAAAGCTGTTCCGGTGAAACGTCACGCCGCGATAAGACAATGAAATGAAGGAAGCTTCGTTTCGTTTCGTTGCGTCGCTCTATGTACGTATGTATGGACATGCTATGGACATTATTATTTTATTTACTAATTAGTTAACTCGTTACGTTCCGTTAATTAACAAGTGCGCGACGATTAGCGAAGACACTGGCGCGCGAATTCGATGCCGTTTCTTCGACCACATTCGTTGTAACTAACAATCATCGGATGTGACGCAAATTGTTTTTTCTTTTTTTTGTGTTTTGAATTTTTATGGATAATTATGGATTTCAAAAAAGTTGTCGTTGGTTATTTTCAAGTTTGGAATTTCTATGATTTTTTAGTTTAATTTTTGTGTAAGGAAAATTTCATGAAATATAATTTTTAAGTTACTGAAAGAAAAAAATTTGTATTACCAAATCTAATTCTAGAAATTTCTAGAAAAAAATACAGTAGAACCAGTCACAATTGGTTATTTTTTCTTAATTTGGATTTCAACTTATAAGAAGTTAATTTCAAATAAGAATTTTTTTGATTTTTTTTTCAGGATAACAAATATTTGATTTTAAACTATCATAAAAAGTTTTTTTTTTTTGTTTTTTTTTTGAAAATAAAGATGGATTTCAAAGTCTTTCTTAATTTGTCATCAAGTTAGAAATTCTATATTCCAAAATAATTAAAAAAAAAATTATCAAAAGAAAACTAGAGTAGTATATAATTTTATTCTAGAAACTTCTAGAAAATGTATAGTAGAACCATTGGCGATTGGTTTTATTACATTTCTCATATTTTCTTCCTATAAAAATGAACTTTTACCAATTTCTCGATTATGCTAATCAACAATACCAATCTCCTCTCTTCTTCGTTGACCACGAAGATGTTCCGCTTGTTATAATTATGACCATAGTTATTGGTGATTTTGTTGCTGGTGTTTCTGGTGTTGTTGCAATGTTGTTTGGGGGAGGAGGATGGGTGAGTGGTGTGACCACGCAAACGAGATGCTAATCAGTAGCCGTGGAGCAAGAAAGCGTTACCGCACGGTTGTTGGTTCTTTGGCGTTGCTGTTGTTGTTGTTGGTTGTTGTTGTAAGCACAGCGTGGCGAAGAAGAAGAGATATTGTCGTGGCGATTAGAATTTTATGCGAGTGGACATGCATGCATGCACGAGCTGTGCACGCCTGCCGAAAGTCCACAACAACACATCGCACCATCACCAACAACAAGAACCAGAAGAAGACGAAGAAGTCGAAGAAATCGAAGAAGAAAAAGTTGGAAGAGCTTCTTATCGGACGCGCTCATCGAGAATGGGAAACAATGCGAACGGAACGTAACGGCACTCGCGCCTAATTGCACGTTGTCAAGGTGTCGATTTGTAGTTCACCCCCCACCCCTCTCTCCCCACTCCCCACTACCAACAGCGTGTTCGTGGTGTCATTGAGATGGTATCAAAAATAAATATTACGCGTTACAATAAAATTGGTTTAGATTTTATCCGATTCGCCTTTGTTTCGTTGTGAGCTTATATGATGAAAATTCAGGTCCGGATTAATTTTTAATACCTTCAAATTCAAGTTAAAAACATAATAATTATAATGAAATTAAAGTGTAGAGGAGATATTGATAAAAAGAAAAAAATTTAAAATTAAGTACAACCCTGGATTTTCTAGATCTTATCCTAGAATGTATGTTGTAACAAAGCAAAATGGTACCATAGATAGATCTCTGATCTATGACCGGTTGAACGCTATAATCATCGATGATTGTAGTGCTCGGCGGGCCCCAAACAGACCATAACCAAAAATTCCAAATTTCGTGTATTCGAAAATGTAAGAGTGTCAAGCGGCAACGAACGAATCGATCTTGATAAGTTTTGATTGAGAGACACCGAGTTCCGATTGCATGTTATACCCTTCCGAATTTTCCCCACCATGCTACCGGAAACGGAAAACTATACAGATGGCATTTCGTCGAACATAAATAAAACCCGACTTGTGTACGTGCCGAAATTATAGTTGCAATTTTCCGGTGCAACACGAAAAAAAAATTTTTCAAAAAACCCGAAAACTTTGTGATATACAGTCATATTAGCTGTACGACCAGTGGCGTAACATCCACTTAAACACATCATATAGAACGGGATGTGAGAACGTAACCTAATAAAACCGTTGTTAATCTATGTTTATGTCGTTGTCACGCATGTAGTTCTTATCGCAAAACAAACTTATTACACGCGGAATCGCATGACAGGGACGCATTGCGGGGGCGCCCCCATCGCATGTCAACGACGAGTTTGTTCGCTCACGGCCGACGGCGGCGGCGCGCTAATGTCATGTTTCGTCCATGGCGCGCAACCATCGAACCATCCATCCA
Organism: Aleochara sp. GC000083; assembly: GCA_030264555.1. Lineage (NCBI taxonomy): Eukaryota > Metazoa > Arthropoda > Insecta > Coleoptera > Staphylinidae > Aleochara > Aleochara sp. GC000083. The sequence goes on from JARJDZ010005769.1 coordinate 29,480, forward strand.
TCATTGGGTTTGGGTGTGAACACCCCCGATATGATCAAGATAACGAAAACACTTTGTTCGGCGCATTGTCTAACTGACCTTTTACATGGGCGCATGGCAAAAAACTAATCCATCTTAAATGAGCCCCGCCGCTGGAAATCAAGATTGTCCTCGTATTCATTTGTTTCGTTTTTTATGTCTTTTTCTTTTTCTTTTTTTTGGACCATGTGTTCCGACCCTGGACATTAAGCAATGACTTTTTTATTTTGGGGTTTTGTCTTATTAATTGCATAGATTGGTAATTTTCTACAGGGTGATGTGTGAAACTCATCAGGGGTGAAGTAAAAATTTTATCAGGGGCGTAGCATAAATTTTACCAGGGGTGTAACAAAAATTTCATACATCACATAATTTTTTTTTTCGTTTTCATGATGAGTTTTAAAAATTTTAGAGATGTATATCTACTAGAAAATTTAATTAAAATAGGAAATAACTAACCAAACATTGCGGATATAATTACACCTACAAAATAAATAATTTCCCAATAAATAATAAAACGTGTTGTCTGCCAATGGCCGACAATGCCATCACATACGCATGAGCAGGATGGAAGATAACACGCCGTATGTTGTGTTGCTTTGTGCAGGGCGTACAACAAAAATCACAGATTCAAATTAAGATTAGGCCGGCCCCGACCGTAACATAATTAATAATGGACTCGTTAGGGTCTAACAACCTAACGACATTATCAAGATTGCGTATGTCATTTATTAATATTTAACAAAATTAATTTCACTCACGACAAAAGGGAATAAGCTACAAAGTGACTTTGTCCCCAGATACATAAAGATTTGTGGTTGGGACCTTTTTGGGCCTACACAGGGAGTTTTCTACCTGGAGATGTCATTAAGAAAGGTGTAAAAAATAGATGAGAATTTTTCCCGTGGAAATCGAAGAAAATTTGGGACTTTTACCACAGTTTAAGTTTTTACCAGTGGCGTAGCATAAATTTCAACAGAGCTGTATCAAAAAAATTGATGAGGTAATAAAATTATTTCAAGGGTGTTATATTAATGTTAGTAATGCGTAGTATAAGTTTCACCAGTGGCGTAGCATAAATTCCATCAGGAGCGTATTTCTTGGAATTTTATTTGTTTCATTGACGACTTTAATGTATATTATGCATATATTACAACGATCCGCTGTGTGACCGTCTTAACCACGGGACACTCCCGATGGAGGATCTTCCGCAGCGTCGCGATTCTTATCGTTTTGGGAAATCAGACGATGTGAAGCGAATTGTTGTTGCGTTGAGGACATGGCCGGCTGAAGCGCGAGAGGAATTAAATTTCAAATTAAGTCGGAATAACGGATGCGCACTTTAATTACGTTACGACGCGAACGCACACACACCATAACTAATATATTCGCCACAAAGTCATCATTATCTACGCGGCGAAATGTAGCAAACGTCAAATTTCTATGTGTGTATAATGGCGACGGATGATCTTGAATTTCGTCGTGCAGCGCCATCAGCGTCGTGTGACTGGCGCACACATAGACAATGCGTCGTTGTAATTAAAGATCTAATTAAGCTGCTTAATTATATAACGTGTGGGTATACGTGGTGTGTAACCGTCGGGGGACAGAACCGTATTTGCATTTAATGACAATCACTTTTTGTGTTCCTCCAAGCATCGTTAGCTTCCCGAATGGGATTTTTATTCGTAATTAACTGTAAATCGCGTTCAAAATAAGTCAGTGATTTTGTTTAATGTATTCTAGTGAGGTAATTACCACGGAAACGAAAACGTCATTTATGCGTCAAAAAATTCAAAAAAGTTTATGCAACGCCACTGTTTAAATAAAACAAAAAAAAACCGATGGGAGTAATTGTTGACAAATGATAACGAATGATCCGGCGAAATAATTAATCACAAAATGTGCAAACGTGTCGCGATTTAATGATGATATCTCTCGCGGTGCAGGGTCGTCGCAACGGAAGGGTTGCGTCACGCGCGCGCCCTCTATGATGACATACGAACGAACCCTCCCTCCGCCCCAATTTTGCGTGCATCCCGTTTTAAGTATGTGCACTCTATGTATGGGGCCAACCCTCGAATTGTTTGCCCAAAAAGGGGCGCATGCAGCAAGATTTGATAACTCGCAAACTGGCCATTATATGAAGGGATTATGATCTGCCGACCGAAATAATTAGAGCGCCATCGTTCCCATCGACGACGAGTCGAAACCCCCCCCACCACAACCCTTCTCAACGTCAATACGTTAACCCTTCCATTGCATCCCCTATGTGTAGCTGGATGTAAATAGCCCACTCAACGATGTGTGGCCCCGAGCTGGGCCAAGAAGGGCGCATTCGCCGCGAGGGCGTGCAATGTCAATACGAACGCAAATTAAGGCGTAAATTGCGGCCGAACATGATGGCTGTTTCGAGGACCGTCGCTCTAATCCTTAGGGATCTTCCGTGCGGGATGAACGAGCCAACGTTGCGTTTTGCCTAATGCCCAATGCGTGTATCTCTGTGTAAATACCAATCAGTGTGACCTTAAAGTCCCTAGAATCCGTCATTTGTGGTATGCATCCACAAATCCGCAATTTAAAAAAAAAATATTTGGACCCTACTGTATATAATTTTGTATAGTATTACCAATCATGATTGGTTTTATTACTTTCCTACTACCTCATTAGATTTTTGTTACAATAGGGGTACTACTGTAGTTTATTTTTTGTTTTACCCTATAAAACAGGGTTGTACTCAGTTTTTTTTTAATTTTAGAATTTTTTTAACTTTGTATACTGTCTGGAAATCTAGTTTATATTCTCTCTTTTTTGATGCTAACATGATTAGTCTGTTTTTTTCGCGGTGTGACGGCAAAAAAGCGAAAAGGGTTGCAGACGGACAACAAACAAGTCGACCCCCATTGCGACGTGAAATGTTATCTTTGCCAACTTTGTACGAACATGTCAAGGGAAGAGGAGGCACGGGGTATGTCATAATAACCATTCAGATGTCATGTTAAACGCGGCGCGCCGGACACGAGACAAGTGACAGAAAATGTCTCGTGCATGTATACGTCTTCATCCTGCGCACACAGCGCCGCTGGATGTGTTCAACATGTCACTAAAATAGAAATGTAAACTGTTTGTGAAATATTCACGGTGTATATGCTTCAATGCGCATGAACAAGCTAAGACTGCACGCTTTGATTTCGAAATTTTGAAGTTCCACTATGAATTTAATTGAGTCCAACCCTGAGCTATAAAATTATTATCTAAACTTCATTGATTATGTTTAAAATTTAAAAAATCTAATTGACAAAAAAAACTCCCTGTATAATATAAAAATACAGTCGACTCTATCTCGTTTGTACACTCACTACATAGAATCGACTGTAATTCCACGAAGTTGTAATCAATCGAATCAAACAAACAAACCAAATTTGCAAATCTCTCTCTCTCTCTCGATTTACACGATTCCCCCACCCTGACTATTGGCATGTGTACATCCGGAATGGAATATATGCAGTGATAGATTTGCGTCTCGGGGTGTGTGCCTGGTTGCATCCGGGCAGCGCGTCCGCCGCAGATGACGCGCGTGTCACTCAAATCGCATTTAATCACCCGAGGATGATGATGGTTGGGTTGCATCCGCACTGCACGTCAGATATGCAATCCACCTAGCGTGTGCGCACATTTCGGCCCGAAAATCAATTGATACTTTCCGGGAATGGACGCGAAACCGGATGGATGGGATCATCGCCAGCCGTGATGGCGGCTTGTTAATTTAATTAATGCCATCGCGCTCCCGCCGCTGCGCCACTGTCGATCGATGACGCGTTGTCGGATGTCGGATGGTTCGAATGGCAAATGATGAATTTGTTGATTGGCACGCTGCTGGGCGATTTCAATTTGTACCGAACGTACGCATTGCGAATATGCATGTGATGGCATATCACATGTTTGGCAAAACGTAAATGAAACGTCAAACAATCAAATCCAGGGTTGGATTTGTACACCAGAGAAAGATCAACAAAAAATTTCAAATTTATTTTTTGATACGGTCCTGTCTAACAACTATGAAATACCGTATCTTTCAAATGAAATATCAAATTCAAATTGTAAACGAAAAATCTACTAAAGTAAAAATGGGAAATTATGATGTCACAAGATCAGAAACATGTTGAAAAACGCCTCGGGTGTAAACGAAACGTGAAAGTAACCCCAACTAAACGTGCAAACAATTATTATTATGAGCTGCCCACAAGAAGTGAGGTTAGGTCGGGTGGCAGACGAATGGCACGATGGGTACAATTTGGGTACGAATCGAGTCGGGCAGATGTTCTGACAGATGCGGCAATATATCGTGCAGAACGCACCAATCCAATCCTACAAAATGTATCGAACGTAGGTCGCAAACAGTGAAGATGCGATGGAACAAGAAAAAAAAAAGAAAACGGGGAAGAACACGGAGTGGTCGGACATCTTTGGGTGGCGATGACCAGCGGAAAATGCGACTCATGCAGCCGTCAACAACGCCTCACCTTTCACACTCTAAGTTATAGTTCCTAATGTCTAAATGCCAGCTGGTTTCCCACGAATCCAAAATGATGTGGAATTAGTACTATTTATACTATGAATTCCAAATTTTTCTAGATTTCTATTTTAATGATTTTTCCGATTTTTTTTTTTTTGTAAAGGTGCTTTGATGTTTGTTTCTAGAAACATTTGGAAGAGAAATTATTTCAACGCACCCTTTACACGCCTCATAAGAAAATGCACCCAAAAAAGAAAAAAAACCGTAAAAAGCACACATTGTGACACATTATCGCTCGCACGGCGAATGAATGATGCGACGATTAAACGCCGACAATGGCACTTTTCATGCGCCATTAAAATGACATAGGGCACACTTATCGCGATCGTAACGACGCGATGACATTTCGCCCGGCATACGAACGAGTGACTTTTGGGCGGATGGCGGCGGCGGATTTTAAAAAATTGCACGTGTCGCAATCGCCGCGAATGCAGACGCGAAATAAACGCGGATTAAATTCGCATAACCGTAAAAATCCCCCAGACGCTCGCTCGCGACGGTGCTGCCACCACAGCAGCCGCCACATATCAGCGTTATTATGCCGCAAATATGACAAAACGCATATTGAAATGGGGTGAAAAGCCGTCTGGCTTACATCACGCTTCCGGTCCCCCCCACCCCAAACGAAACGGAAACGGCAAATGCCACCCGGGGATGTGGAGACAAATGTAAAAAACCCAGAGACAATGTCGACTGGGGCGGCTTTAGCATATTAGCATGCGTGTCGCGTTTCTAACCCCTCGTCAAATCCATTTGAGATTCAATTGTTTCAAGTCTATCCTGGGTATTTTATAGTTTTTCGGGGATCGAATGTGATACGTTTTCAAGGGTTTCATATTGAATTTTGATGATATTACATAACCTTCAATTTGACAGTTAGTTCAAATTCAAATCCCTCGATTGTAATCATTTTTTTTTCATATTTGATATTTTCTTATTTAGACTTTTTGGAATTTAAAAATTCAATAATATAAACTTTCCAAATTATAATTCGATAAAATTGATCTGTAAAAATGTGAAAGATCATCGTTTTCAATGAGCTTGTAATTCTTTTTTTAGTTGTCCCACTTCAGAGAAAAAATCAGTCAACAATTTTAAATTCGACTTGTCAATCAATTCATTGAACTTAACCAATAATTTCCCACCTAAATGATATTTAGTTCCCTGTCACTCATTCCCTAACTTAATTACGTGTTATTACGTCCCTGGATGTTCATTATCGCACTAGTTTCATAATAACAATTTTCAAATTTCTCTTTCGGAAGATCTATAATAATTTCGTATGAAACATAAGTCCAATTGTGAAATATTGAGATTAATAATTGATTACGATGAATCCCACGGGGAATGACTCATCCCACAGGACTCCCGATCCCGATTCAATACGACCATCGTGGATGAGGGCATACACGACCAACGTCCACTCATAATTTTGATAAATAAACGCGCAAGAGTCCGATAAACTTGATTTGCCATTTGCGAGCGAGTACAATTGTGTACAGGGCCGTACTTGAAAGTTATGACTACGGCCGGCAGAGTGCAGGCGATGCGTTAAATTATCGTGTCGCTCCGAGGGCGCTCTAATTCGATGTAATTCGCAAAAATTTCGCCATTCGACCGACTAAGGGGATTGTAGACTTAACTGACGTTGAGGCCCCCTTGACCAGACTTTATTATCTAATATGTAATGCTGCCGTTGGGGGGCGTATGACACATGTGTGCACGTGCGAGGGGTGAGTCTTTTTCTTTTTTTCTTCTCGTGGTTTTTGTTCCAGAGTGTACACCAAAAAAAAAAAAAATTACCAACGAGAGTGGCGTAATCGTTTTTAAATTTCATTATTCTGACTGCAGTGGAAGATATATTGTGTAAAAGTGGATTTTCTGAATTTTTAATTATTAAAATTTTCTTTGTGAAAAAAGGAATTTAAATTGTATTTTTTAATTTCCCATGATTGGGTTTTGATGGGATTATTTAAACATAATTAAAAAATGCAAACAGGTATTTGATCTATCATCCCCCACCCTTTTCATTTTCCTCCTGGAGGAAATTTTCCAGCCTATGGTTTGGAAATTCCTGTTTTCCCCCGAATAGGGAAACATATTTTCTTGAATTTTTCCTGATTACAACCCGTTTAATATTCGCTCGAAATATTTTATTTGCTGTGTGAGTTTCCCGACTGCGGCCCGAAAAAAAAACCGGGACTGGACGCGCCGATGGAGGATGAGGGTCCAGGATGAACGAAGGACAAATGAACTGAACATTTTTCCGCTTCGAAAACACTTTCTGAATGCCGAGCATCGAAGTAACCTTAATTAAAAATCTCGTGCGCGCAGAGAAAACGCCGGGAAAAAATCTATAAAGCGTTCCCGGTTCTGCGATGCTGGAAGCGAACGCGCGCCCACACGGAACGAGGAGGCGGAAAACGTGGAAAGCACAAGAATAACAAACACAGCGAGTGTATGAATGAATGACGACGAGTGGCGGGTTGCATACGAAGTGAAAACGTGATTACGAGACGACCGACCTGCAAAACTAATTACAACTTCTCAACTTTTCAGTCTCGCCGTGCGAGTTGAATGAATCGAGAGGAAAAATAATAATCATAATAAGAGACATACGGTTTGCAATTCGTGCGAGTGTCTGAGGGTGCTTACAATAGGGGTTTTTCGTCCCGGAAGTTGATAACATACTCTCTTTCAGACGCAGGTTGATTTTAATTGCTATTTACTTTTGCTTGATTGGATGATTGAAAATTTCCCGCAAAATAATTTTTATACTTTAGAAAATTATTTGAAAAATTTTATGTGATGGAGTCGACTGTATATTTATTTTAATCTAATTATATTACGACGTAATATGAACCTAAAAAAATCGATTTTTTACTCCTATTTTATAACGAGGGGGAAAATGAACTACAGTCGATTCTATCTAGTAACTCACAATCACTTCACCGTATATGATGTAGATGATATTAGAAACCAATCTAATTATAGTCTATGAGACAAATATGACTGTTGGAAAAAAAATGATTTTATATCTCATACGCTATTATTTGTATTTGTGTGATTATGTCAGTTCTTGTTTAGTACTCATCGCAGCAGCCAACAAACAACGAAAAAACAAGTCAAGTCGTAGATAAGCAACGATCGACGATGTTGGGAATGATTGGATGTCGCGGATAAATTGAATACGTGATTCTGAGAAAATCATCAGTTGGCCAGCGAGATAATCACATATTCGAGCCGATGCGAGCGCGCAGCTTCAACCGTTCACGTATTGCGTAGATATCGAAATTATTAGGTAGTTATTACTGTATGTACATAGTTGCGACCGACGAACGACGTCCTTGATCATCGGTTGATGCTAAGATAACTGTTTTTTGGTTTGTTCAATGATCATTCAAAAAAAAACTTAAAAAATCATCCGGGAAATCAAGAATTAGTTGATCTCTAAGCAGGAGGATATGATTTTATATGAGGGGAAAAAAGAGGGTGTAATCCTTATCGCACTCATTGACTGCCACGTCAGCAGTAACCAATGAGACAATTACCCCCCTTTTAACGCGGTCTATACTGTATAATATATCTTAACATTCAATCCCTCTGGTAAATGATCCCATTTTGGGGCTTCTTTGAGGACGCGCTACTCCAATTGATTCAAATCGAATTTGCATTGCATTTTCTACGCTTTTCAACTAGTCTAGCCCTCTCGACGGGACGCTACCGCAACTAAATTGTCCCCCCACCACCCACCACCCATGTATCCGGATATCCCACATTTCGCGATGTTGTGTTGGGTTTTTTTTTTCGCAGGCGGTCGCCTCGCAAGTGCGAGCGCATTGTTACGTCAAGTGAAAATGACGTTGCGACAGAGTTTTGCATGACAAAGAACCACTTGACAGGCCGGTAAATATGTGAGGAATTATTCATGAAACGCACGGCGCGCACGCCTGACAGTTGGAGGCCCGGATGCAATGGTTACACTTTCAAAGAGTCTACTATGCCACCACCCTCACATCACCGCCACCACCATCAGCGCCACCACCATCAGCGCCACCACCGACGCCGCACTATGCATGTCGCATAAATATGGATGGCTTGCGGCTTTCGGATGGATGGATGGACCCGGGATCGATTTCACGCTTGCAGAGAGATGCGATATGAATATTTAAGGATCCATCGAAAATTGTTATATACAATAGTTTCGTATTTTAAAATTTCCAAAGAACTAAAAATGAAATTCCGTTTTTCCCCGATTTTTATGAAATTTTTGCTTTCACCTCATCAAAGAAATTCCATCCAAAGTGCAAAATGTCTCTTCCGTTCGGAATGAAGATTGCCATCCACCCGGAGGTTACACGTTGTTGGCAGTCACCAGCAATGGCGCTTTGACGCCACAAGATGGTTAGGCAATTGAATGATTATCTCTATTATCTCGGCGTGCGGCGCGCCGAAGGAACGCGAAGCGGGCTGAAGCCCGAAATCCAATCATGGATGTGGCAAATTCAGGCAATTCCACTTTAAGTGCACGCCGCGGGCGCCGATGCGTTCGCATACATTGCAATGACAGGAACGCGGTCTCGTGTCTGACGCCATTGATGCCTTCCGGTGGCTTTTGTTATCCGATCCGCGAAATGTCATCCTGAGGCGCGAGACATTCTCATTTCATCAACTAACAACCCGCAAAATTATCAAAATTTCAAATTATCAAAACACCCAAGAATTAAAGAACCAAAAAAATTAAAGAATCAAAAAATCAAAGTATCAAAAAATTCAAGAAAAAAAAACTTGAACATCATAGACTGAAGTGAACCTGTATCATCAAATCAAATCTACATCACCGATTTCAATCGCTGTCCGTCTCCTTATTAGAGTGATTACCCAAGTGAAATTGCATTTTTGATGGTACCATTCGATGGTACGATGTATGGTATGTGAGAAAACAAACCGTTCCGTCATTGCCACGCGGGATAATAAAGTACAAGCGGGTACGACATGCGCAGAGTCTAAGCCGCGCGCGCATGCGCAGAGATGGAGGACGCGCCCGAAGGACCTGATGGCGTCCTGCTGCGCGTCGACCTTGCGTTACCTTGTCACCGACCGCGTCACGTTTCTAGGCGACCGTACCGAGAGTTGATGATGATGATGATGGTGGAACAAAGGGGCAGTCGACTTACCTGCAACAAAGAAAAGACATGAGATTAATATAATTACACACTTTCGTTCTTTTAGTTGTTATATGTGCGCTATACCAGTTCAGAAAGATTCAAGGTCGTTCTTGTTTGAAGTTCAATTTCTAAGGTACCATAATTTTGTTTTTTTTTTTGAAAAAGAAAATGTCAAAAGGAAAATTCAAAGAAAGTATTTAAAACCCACCTATATCAAAAAAAACTTAATAAAACTAAGTGACATTAATTATCCTTGAAGACCATCAAGCTCTTAATTATTCAAAGAAAATCCCTGGAAAATTTCACCAACTCAACCTCATCATTCTTCCTTCCTGGAGGGCATTCGCCTCCACTTAACTTTTTACCATCCCGTTTTTTTTCCCGCTCCCTACTTGATCTTTTCTTCATCCTATTGTCTCAATCATCCGTCACGACGATGCAGTAAAAATGTCCCGGTTCTACGCCGCAATTGAAAGCCACTTGTTGCTCGATGTCGCCGAACGAGCAGGCGACAAAGTGGCCCGATAAAAAACGAACATCCCCTCCAGGCCGACACGAATCTCCCCCATTTCGAAAAAAGTGTATAATGGGATAAATGCGACAAGAACGGGACACAAATGCGACAAGAGCCGACCTCGAGGGAGCATGACAAATAATACACGAACGTTTAACACCGATGTTATACGAATACACGGAGATACACGACATCAAACGATGTGAAAAAAAAAACGGTGTTGTAACAATTACCGATTGGTAATTACTTGCAAATGAACGATGACATCATATCACACAATGAAGACATTGGAAGTTTTTAATGATGGGATTTGCAAGGGCACTCGATCAATTATTTATTTATATTCAGTGTTGATTCGCATGGATAAAATCGCAAAAATATTAGATTCGTGCATCTTGATTTCTTTATGCAACGCCAGGGTCGGATTAGATGCAGGGTTGGATTTCAAAATTTTGGGGAAAGAGATGACAAATGCATGGAGTCCGACCCTGGATGTAATCATGAAGCAATAAATTGAAATTACAACCTCTATTATTTCTTGTTTGATTCGATGTCCTGTATGATTACGCCAGACATGTGTTGGTCGTACGTGTGTTTGCACGAATTGAAAAGACAAAGTCGCCTTGTATCTCACAACTACGAGGATGATGATGATGATGATGATGGCGCAGGCGAAGACCAAGAGACAGCTCGGTGAGAAAGAGAATGTGCTCGTTGTGTCCACTCCGCGAGAGTCGTGCCATTCCAATGTCAAATCTATCAAGTGTTCGTAGCGAGTGAACGAGTACACTCTCGGACAGAAACCATTTGTCATTTGTCCGGCCGAGCCATCATGAAACTGAGCACACACGCTCATTTATATCTGGGATAAGTACAAAGCGTAATGACAGAGACAAACTCGGCGTAATTTGTGACGACGACAAGGATGGACGATGCGGAAAGGGCCGAGTGGAAGCGAGCGTACTGCACGAGCACGTTAAGTCGCTTGTAATTAGTTTTATATTAGCTCGAGGCTTGTGATTTCGAATAGCTTCACGACGGCCGGCGAAGAAACAAGATTGCGTCACATGATGGACTCTATGACTGGGATTTTTTCACATCACATCATGTCTGACATGACATCCAATTGGAACGTCGTTTTTTTCAAAAACTTTTTTAGTATCGTCATAGATTTTTGATAGACGAGTGCTTTACCTTTTGGTATAATTACACTAATTAATGGATTACATCATTTAATAATGGTTTATTAAATTGTATAGTCGTTCGAGATGAAACTGGTTTATCACCAGGTGGACACAAATTTTAAAATTTAAAAATGTAATTTTAGTTGAATCGACAGTGATCGATCAAATCGATTGATTTAGTTTCGAAATGACGGCAGACAAAGTTGAGGATGGAATGGTTGAAGAACAAAAGAGACCAAATGTGAAGGCAGATGGTGGTCACCCATGGTGAGGAAATATTGGCTTCGTGGACAATATTCCCCTGGTTCGGTTCAGGTTTCATAATTATAATTAAAATATGCGGCCATTGTAACTGGCCGAAAAATGAATTGATATTTTGTTGTCTTTTGTTCAGCTGCAAGATATTGATCAATGATCTATGCAATTTCTATCGACTAATTTACTTCAAGGTTTTTAGTATTTTCAAAAAGACTGCAAATTTAATCGAAATTCAATATACAGTGCGTTCTATCTAGTAGAAAGATGATCAAATAATTATTTAATAAAAAAATTGAAGTTGAAAACTTGATATTTCAATGATCTATAGATCCCTAGGGATCTACAAATCGTTGTGGAATTGAAATTTTCCCATCTTTTTTTTTTCACAAAATATTCTGGAAGTTAATAATTTCGATTTCGTGCAGCATTTGGTTTCGTTATAATTTTCGTTCACACAATTTTCGTGCGATTAAGTAACAACAAATCAGTCACAAAATAAAATCCACGACAAATGAGAGAGTCAGGAATATAATAGACGTCTTGGAGGTTATGTTAGCGTCGAATAATGAATTCGAATTGTGTTTGATTGGCGTGCGTGTGAACGATAAACGCCTGAAGCACATTTAAACGCGAATTGGATGTGAAATCAAACGAATTAAATGAAATTTGGATTTCGGATATAATTTTGGTTGCGTCATGTGACTCGCAGTGTTGTTCCAATTTTATAATGACAACGAATTTACCAGAAACAAAAGAATCAAATTTTTGCATGGAGAAACTTGTAAGTTAAGGGGAACATACATTCTCCTTAAGGGGGGACAATCAAAATACAAAATTACGAACAACATACATATATCAAGTCAAAGTTGAACCATCGCGTCCAGACTGTTGAAATCGGGAATAATCTGGATAGAGTTAAGGGGGGAAACTTCGACGAGTTGACTTTGATGCGACCATAGCAAGGCTACAATTATGTTGAAATTTAATCATTCGTACGCAACCGATTTGCCGATTAGTTCACAGTCGGCGATCACAGAGGACTCGCAATCTAAATTGTTGACGATTCCTCCAGCGAAAGAGCACCGGGAGTGAAATCACGTTTTGGGAAAGTTGAAAGGACGAACGCAATGAACAAACAAACACTTTGTCCGATGTGCTTACAAATGCATGCGCACGTAGGGGGCAGCACCATTGCCGGAAGCAAGCGCCGCCATGCCGCATGCGAGTTGCAATCGAATTAAAAATCGCGTAATGCGATCAAAGCGGAACTTATTGGCATTGTTACACAACCATACGTGCCAATAAATTCCACAACTTATTGGAAATCGACCCCGATTACAACAATGTGTGTAATTTCCATTCGAAAATTTCAAAATTTATAAAGGGGGAATTTTAACGTCCTGTATGGTAAAATATTATTTTGCGATGCGTTTTGCAGAGGACAAGTTGCACGGCAATGCGAATGCAATAATGGAGCAATAAATACGTTTGGCACTCACTCGATCGTTGGTGCTTGTATCGTTCTTTTCATCTCGCTGCGCCAGCATGACAATAATTCGTCGTTCGGGCGTCGTCGTGTGCACGCGAAATATGCGCGCGTTTTGCGATAAAATATAAATATGTATGGGCTGGAGCGAACGACTGCTGGAGCCTCTGGATATTGCGGGTTGCATAGGGGCGCAATTGATATCCCAGGCAGTTCAAAGAGGCCGACCTGTGACTCTATGGATGCACATCTTTTATACGAATACAGTAGACTTCAATTAATTCATAATTCAAAAATATTATTTTTCGCAAATTTACAAGTATTGCAATTTTTGAATTCTA
>JARJDZ010005775.1:0-10012 GCA_030264555.1 Aleochara sp. GC000083
TTGTGTTTGCTCTTCTATTGTGTGTTCGTTAGTGGCGTAGATCGTCATTATTCAGCACTTCTTCGATGCATGCACTCAACGCACCTGCAGCTGTGAATCATGTTCATTCGAAACGAACCAGTTCTCTTTTGACATTTTCATCAATATCTCCGAAACTAATGATCCGATTGCATTCAAATTTTCAGGGATTGTTTACAATATATTCATGGACATATTTAGCGATTTGCAATATCGGGAACCAATTTGTTTATAAATTATTAATGTTTATAAATAAGAGAATTAATTTTTCTCAGTTCAAACGCGATTTTCTCGCAAACGGCTCGGCCGATTTCAATCAAATTTGGAATATAAACTAATAACACTAAGATGCTTAACATATTGTGAGTGGAAAAGTTGTAAAATGACCGGGGGTGGCACTTAACTATGAAAAATATCATAATCGGTCAATTGTTTCATACTTTTATTTTGTTGTACTTTCAATCGAGTTTTCGCTTCAAAATTGTATGTTATCTTAAATTCAATATTGGTTGAATGAAAAAATGTAAATGAAATGATAAACAATAGCGATATTTCTGTACTAAATGGACTGTCGTTGAAAGGATTACATGAGAACAATTGTTTAATAATATAATTATAAGCTGCACAATGTTTCAAAGTTCTTGCATAATTATTTGCTTCATTTGTTGTATTGAAATTATGCAGATTATCTTATGCAAATTATGTGTAATTACTTGTAATTATTACTACAATTGTGTGATTAAGTTGCATATTCTATAATCTTTATTAATTTTCTCAATTTCTCAATTTTATTAACTACTCGTTTCTGAGGATTCAAAAGTCATTAAAGTCAATAAACTGTCAAGTCAATTGAAATTGGAAATTTTATCATTAAAACCACTTGAATTTGACTTAAATTAAGTAATTTCAGATTAGCGTTTTTATGTTTGTAGCTGTTATTACATCTGATACAATTTTATTACTATGTTTATACGTTAAATAAATCATATAACCAATATGTATATGCATATACATATTAAAAACGTAGAGTTATAAACCAGTGATGATAACAAATCAACATCATATGATGACTATAAAATTGCCAAAAAGTTAACAAACAGTATATAATATTATAGTTATTAATCTTTAGTAGAAGTTAGAAACAATAACTTTTTGAGTTTGTTATTTTACTATCAAAGTAAATTAAACATTAATTTGACAATTTTAACATTAGAAACATGTTTGAAATCACAAATTCTTTTAGTGGTTTCTTTGAACTTGGCAAAAAGTTAACAAACAATAATATTATAATTATTAATCTTTAGTAGATGATAGAAACAATAACTTTTCAACTTTGTTTTTTACCAACATTAATTTGCTAATTTTAACATTTGAAACATATTTGAAATCAGAAATTCTTTAAGTGGTTTCTTTAAAATACCAAACTACTACATTTTTGCAATCAAGCAAATTTTCCTGCCAATTTTTTGTATCTTAATTATTTTCCATGCGAATTCCTTGTTGTTTGTGTTTCAACTGTAAGTATCAACAAGGAAATCTTCTTCGGCCTTTCTGATAATGCAGTTCTCAACTTCTCTAATAGTTGAAACTATACCAAAAGTTTCTTGTTCCTTGTTCCATTCATTACTGATTAGATTTGCGTTTAAAATGGGTTTTTTTAATCTTGCATCATAAAATGCCATAAAACATTGTCCATATGGCGCTTGTGCCTGTTTACCATTTCCATAATGAGGAAGCAGGAATGCGCGCAATGCATACATAATGAACAGCGCCTGAAAACTGTACTTAAATCGCCCAAACTTCAAAGTTAGTGGAATACATTACGAGCGATTGATTGGAGAATCAGTTCATAGTGAAGTCTCTTATCGGCATCGCCCCTCAACGACCGTCAGTGTCGATATTGCCGGCTGCGAGTACAACACACATCCGTTTCAGTTCGATAGCAAACATCAACGAGTGCATTTCATTTTAAGCCTTCCACGTTGCTGCGGACCGCATCGAAAATACCTCCAGTTTACAAATAGACTCCCATCGGGCCAACTTGGTGAATGCGGTCGCCTTCCTCCTCATTAGCGCCCAAGAATCATTGCTGAATAGACGGCCGTGCAGACATCATCGTGGTCCCATTGCTGGAACAGTGCGAGACATCATATTTAATTCCAATTTGAATCGTGGATACAGATACAAACCGAGGCGTAAGAGTCCAGCACGCCGGACACATACAAATCGCCTTTTTATTTAAAACAATTGTTCATTTCGTATTCGCCGACGTCGCCGTCGACTGGCCAATGCAAATCAGCGGGTTTTGCAGCGGTGCATCGTTCGCATTGTGATAGGAAATAAATTAGTTGCGTGCAGCAACAATCCAGCCGGAGACGGTAACGACACGTTGCTCTCTTTTTTTCAGTTTCGGGCGGGACGTGCAATAAATTATATTCGCATTTGTTCAGCACGTTCGTCGGCTGATCTCGGAAATTTGTGCTAATTTATTTACTCGTGGTGATTTATGCGGAAAGAGAGGAGTCGCAGGGCTCCCGTTGTTGTTCGTGTGTCGCGCGTTGTGTGCTTTGTTGTTAGTGCAAATCTAAGACGTCATTTGACATCTTGCGCGTCTCTTGTTACTACACAAACTTGTGCGGTACACGCAGCGTTTTATAAAAGCGTGCGACTTCGCAAACTCGGCGGCAATTTCAGAGGCAGCCACGTAATTGTAAGGTAACATAAAATAGATGGATTTAGATAAAGTTTTCTTGGATATTGGAGGTATCGGCAACTACCAGCGGAAGCGCTACGTGCTGCTATGCGTGGTCCTCATCTTTGCCACATTTCCCACGCTCAGCTACGTTTTCACAGCGAGGGATTTAGATTACCGGTACGTTCCTCCAACTGCTAGACTTCTGCCTTGCAATCCCCAGGTCTTCAGTACCTACAAATCATCATTTAATCATTTCAAGCGAGTAGTATTGTGCGTGAACTTCCCCTCATGGCCTTGTTTCCAGATGTCACATTGATGGATGCGATGATGGCACATCCCAACGGGAATTCGAACCCTCCTGGCTGCAGCATGCAGTGCCCTTCAAGGATGAAGCGCCCCAGAAGTGCCAGCGATACGCACCCCTGGATAATCAGTGCAACCATTGGTCGTTCGATCGGAACGTGACGCTCAAATGCAGTCGATTTGTATTCCGCAATGATGAATCTACAATTGCCAGAGATGTAAGTTGTTGATTACATTCAACTTTATTCATATGCGACTAAACTCACTTCGTTCCAGTTCAATATCATGTGCGATGATAACTTGTGGAAGTTAACAATTGTCGGGTCGATTAACAATCTGGGGTTTCTTGCTGGGTTACCTCTCTCAGGATACATCTCAGATAGGTGAGTTTATTGTGGATGTTTTCCAAGTTTCCAAGTATTTTTCACTGTATTGTGAATTGTTTATAAACTCGTATTATCAACACGTTCAAATAGTAGATTTATCAGATGTACCCTAGGTCAAAGAAATGTAGATTGCGAGCTGAAATGGGTAAATCTAATTATAGTATATCACTTCACTAAACTAGGGAATGAAATTAACTTTCAATCAGGACAAGATTGCAAAACACGGATTTCAACTTACAACGTTAGTTTAGTGCATCTTTTTTACAGTTTTCTGTATTATCGTAATGATGATTTTCGTAGGCGTGGTTGCCATATCGTCATTAGGGGGAGTAATGTTACTGTACTCCCTCATGATGACAACTAATCAACAACCAGTGGCGTGCATGTAAATTTCATAAAATGTGTCAATCTGAAAGTGTCATCAATAAATTAGATCAATATACATTCAATACTGCTCAAGAAACACATTTCACTGTAGGAAGGAATTAAAGAAGCAAAAGCAGTGATTTTCTACTTGGAAATGATGAAAGCAAGTAATAAAAATTATCAGTTTGTTAACGCATTCCAATTAGTAAGTGTTGTCAATTCAAGGGCATTTTGTCAGAGCACAAACAAAATAATTTACAGCATTGGAACTTTCCTGGTAAACTCTATTTTTTGCATATTTATTTGGCTGAGTACACAATTGCACCTCCAGAATTAACAATCAAATATTGCCATAATCAATATTTGCCATACAATACAAGAGCTCTTGTGTAATCTAGATTACATCTATACAAATATGTGTATTAAATAAATAACTGTTGTCTGTCTTGCAGATTTGGGCGAAAAACGCTGATGCTGTTTGCGATCATGTTTAGCACAGTGATGGGCATCACGAAGTCGCTGAGCCCGAACTATTTGTTCTTCGTATCGTTCGAATTCCTCGATATGATGCTCGGCTCGGGCCTCTACACGGCTGCATATATTTTAGGTAAATACCTTCACCAGTTGCTGGTGGTTATTTTTAGTCGGGCATTCTGTTGCTTTGCTGGCATTCGCAACTGGAACGACGCTTGAACGCTGCCATCCGCCGGGCAGAAAAAACACGTCGAATCAATCGCATTCTGTTTGTGTGTTCATCTAGGAATGGAACTGTTGATTCCTGAATATAGAGTCGTGGGCAGCACGGTCATGTCGAGCGCGTTCGCCGTCGGTGAGGCGCTCATCGGCGTGGCGGCCTGGTTCGTACCCTGGAGGATATTTTTACGCATCCTGTACATTCCCGGTATACTGTTTGTATCATGCTATTGGCTTACAGATGAGTCGGTCAGATGGATGCTCTCGAACGACCGCAACGACGACGCCGTTCAGACGCTGCGGAAGATCGCCGCGGAGAACGGACGCAAGCTGGACGAGGCGGTCGTCAAGCAATTGAATTTCGAGCGCAAAGGGCCCTTAGATCATGCGGACACTTTTGCTGATGTTTTCAGATCGGCGAAGCTCCTGCTGCGCTTAGCTAATTGCTCCTTTGCGTGGATCTGCTGCACGTTCGTCTACTACGGCCTGACGATGCACTCGGTGGGCATCTCCGGCAATGTCTATGTCAACTTCATCGCCGTCTCGCTGATTGAAATTCCGGCATACGTCCTCGCCAACTTCCTGCTCGATTATCTCGGCCGGAAGAAGACATTAGCGGGCGCCTTCTTCGCCAGTGGCATTGCCTGTGTCGGCTTCAACTTCACACCTGAACGTAAGCATTACAAATTATCTTCTCCAAGCATTTGCTCCTCCAAAATCCTCAAAGTCCTCTTCGAATCAACAAACACAATTTGTTTGTATATTCAGTTGCCTATAGTTTTTACCACAACTACAATTTTGAAAAGTTTGCAACTTCATATTTTGCAGTTTTCCTACATAGTACATTGAAACACACATAAAATATACATTTATGCTAAGAATCCCCTTTACGAGCGTAAATAACTTAAAAACTCGCTTTGTTCCAGATGATGCAACATTACGCCTGGTGCTCTTCCTCTTGGGCAAATTCGCAGCGACAATCTCCTATGCAACAATCTACCTGTACACGACGGAGATGTTCCCCACCAGTCTGCGGCACACGTTCATGTCGACGTGCTCGATGTTCGGCCGAATTGGCTCCATGATTGCACCCCAAGTGCCAATTTTGGTGAGTTATCATCGTGGGTCGTAAACAAAGAGCCGCGGGCGCCACCCGCGCCGGAAGTTGACCAATTGTCCTCGCGCATAAGAATGGGCGACACATGAAAGCGCTATATTGTGGACGTTATTGTTGTCTGTTGTAGGCGCAAATTTCGAAATCGCTGCCGCTGTTCCTCTTCGCATCGATGGCTGGCGCATCCGGCCTGCTGTCATTGTTCTTCCCCGAAACGCTCAACATCAAGCTGCCGGATACGATCGACGATGCGATCAATATGAGCCGGCGAAATAATCACACGAAATTGTTGAAGGCGTGAGATATCGATATCACGTCATCCGCGAAGAGGATGGGACAAATGGAGTCGCAATATTTGCGACACGCTCGATGTTGGATTTCTGGTGGTGCTGCAAAAGGCAGCAGCGCTGTACATATTTATAAATAATCCGTAAAATATTTACTGCGTATGAAGGTATTTATTGCTGGTTGATCAATTAAAATTTTAATCAATCACCATGCGTTTGGCGCATTCTGCGGTTTCGCAGTCGAGGAATGCTGCAAGCAAATTAATTTCAGCAGCGCATTTTCACTGATCATAAGGTCGACATATTATTATGACCTATGAACTGTACGATAACAATACGAATTCGCATTTTGCACACTTCACTCGCGCAAATTCAGACAGCAATATTATGTCGGCGTATTTGTGTATCGGGATGACTCCCATCTGGATTAACAATGTCGATCCATGTTATATTTATGTTTAACCGCACATTATTATCATCGATAACCGGAGTGATTTAAATAATGCGCCGGCAATGAGGATTTTGCACGAAATTATTCGGCCCCTAGCTGCAATAAACGAGCATGCGCGCGTCATGAGGCCGAAAATAAATTAATTCAATTCATGCATAAATCCGAAATAGATGCGCATAAATCAAACGCGCTCGTATACAATGGCAAATTGTCATTGATTGCTTCGCACGTCCGCCCGCCGAAACATATTTAAATATGCGCGCACAGAAACAAGCTGTATTTCATATATCAATGTTTAATTGCGGAGTGATTTGCATAAATTAGCAGTAAAGCACTCCTCCAACATTCCGAGCATGCAGCATCCCGAAAATAAAAACGCGCCGATGAGGAGCGAAACATTTAATGATGAATGAGGATTTTTCAACGCGTTCCGGATTTCATTCGCAATGAAAAACCCAAATAAAAAATTGCCGGAAGATATAAATAATTGAAGCGGTTTTCTATGAATTTTTTTTTCGTGTTTCCTCTGTTCCCATTCGGGAGGACATCGGGTTCACTGAAAGCAAAAACCAGCGCGGGTCATGGTGACAAAATGATTTGTGTTGTCAAGATTGCATTATAAAACATAGCAAACTTCAACATGTTTTATAAGTAATCCCTTCAGTTTTTTTAAATAGCGCATATGTGAACACTTTTTGAATTGAATTACATTATTTGGTACAATTTTGAGATTTTACATCAGACATTTAGTACAAGATTTTAAATTAAGACATCTTTTGCTTATTTGATTGTTAACATTTATTAATTTGCAATTTATAAGTCAAACTTCTTAAGTAGAAGCGAATACATTTCAAACTCAAAGCAGAATTCATAAAAAAAAATCAGAATGTTAATAAAATAATAGACAATTCAGTGAAATGAAGAACTAACATTCAAACATAAAACTTTGTGACGTAATGCGCATGCGTCGTATCACGATTGATTGGCAATTGTTTTCACGACATTCTAACAAGCCAAACAAGTGAATCGACCTTTTTGGTTGTCAACGCGGATTGATATGCAGCATCGTGGATTTTGGTGCCAATATTTTGCGAATTTGTGGTTTCATCGATTGCTACATCATGTCTTCTGAGGTAAAATGAAACGTTGTTTATCATATTTGTGCGTAATGCAATTGGAAATGATTGAAATATGTGTTTTGCTTGCTAAAATTTTACATTTTGCACACTTGTAATATAACCTATAATTCCGATTGTCATTTGTTGTGTGTTGGCAGCTATTGATTATTTAATGCGAAAAGCTATCTTTACATTTGCAAACAATTATAACTGCGTTGCTGTTGATAGATCAAGGGAAAACAGTAAAATCAAATTTGTAATTTTCCAATCCTTAATATTCTGGTGATTGCAAAGATTTTACACGAACTGCAATAAAATCGTGATTCCTGAGTATTTCGGTGGTTTGCTCGCTTGGCTTTGCCTAACACCGAAGTCATGTAGGTCCTGACCTTCTTTGCGCATTAGCAAACAAGCCAGCCAGCAGCAAGACGGGCTCGCTGCCTGGTTTCGCAACAGGAACTTATTGAAAGCACGTCGCTCACAAGGTAAATACGATGGAACGAGCAACTCATGCTGAAAGTAAATTTATGGCGTCGTAACTATAAGCAAAACACCATTCCGCGTCGCTGGTAATAGTCGTAAAAGGGCGAAAGGTTTGCACGACTACCGACCGGCAGCAGAAAAGGCTCAACCAGCACCCATGCTTGGTGACAGTTTGGATGCCTAATTTTATGTCGTACGATCCTAGTTATCAATCAAATCCAATAGATTTATGTAGCGGAGTATTATTCGGACAGATATTTCCTATTTCCGGTTGAGGAATTGCGTGATTGCCATGTGTCATATGCGTGGTTTAACTGCCAGAGTAAACCGGAAGTAAACATACTACTGGGTAATAATTAAATTTTCTACATATTGTTTTATTCAAAAAGTAAGATACAAATGAATGTCAGTATAGTAAACACCCTTCGAAGAGATATTACTTAAGTATATGTCAGAAATCAATTTATATTTTCAATCGAAGCCCTTAGAAGTAACCATAAGAGATCAATTAATTCATTCGAAGAGGTTTTTCCTAACAAAAATACTGTTTGAACAAGTTTTCATGTCTTGGAATTTTTAATTTACATTTTTTTTCAACAATTTATAGTAAAAAAAGTAGGACTCAAATAAATTCATCCCCTTTTTATTGGGGTCATTTTATAAGCTGGGGCCTTTATCCCTCCGCGTCCTTTTATATCATAACTGCATAATTAAAGGATGATGGTCAGTACAGTAAACACCCTCCGAGGAGAGCGTACATCGATGCGACATGTGAACAATACGATGACATTTTATGGTTTTACGACTCCGATTCCGGCGGGTTTCGCACCCCGTCCGCCAGGACGAAGCGGTGGCTACTAAACACGCTGCGAGGACGATCATATCGTCAAAAGTGGCGCAGAATAGGCTCTTGTCCGAATGCGCAACGCAGCTCGTAAATTCATCCCAAAGGGAGCGCCCAAACGGCCCATAGATAATCCTGTGCGTAGTCATATCCTGCGTGCGAATTCACTTACGCGCGTGAAGCACAGCGACTCAGATGTGGTC
The DNA here is from genome assembly GCA_030264555.1 of Aleochara sp. GC000083. Classification (NCBI taxonomy): domain Eukaryota; kingdom Metazoa; phylum Arthropoda; class Insecta; order Coleoptera; family Staphylinidae; genus Aleochara; species Aleochara sp. GC000083. Next base: position 8,962 of record JARJDZ010005775.1, read on the forward strand.
GTAAACATTGATGCGGAGGATATCAACGCACGGTATCGATGCAATCAACACCGAACACCGAAAGCCGAATATCGCGCTTATCTTCATTCATACGTGCTAAAGACTTGCTGTTAATGCCCAGCAACATTATGTTCCATTCCGGATAGGCTGTTGAATGATGCGTTGGATTTCAAGTCATCCATAAATTGAAAGGACAAAAAGTAAAAGAGGTAGCAATTTGATGGGTGCATACAACTGATTGTGAGATGATAATGATTTGTAGCATATATTATTACTTTTTGAAAGTTTTAAACTAAAGCCAGAGACCAACCTGATGAATACTTGAAAGAGATTTATTCATTTGGTCCTTGCAGGCGGTTTATTGTATGCATCACATAATTGCATCGTAAATTCAGCACATGTAGGACATTCAACGTTTCATTTTTCATAAGTCCTACGTGCTTCTGTTAGAATAATCTGTTGGCGCCCATTTGCGTAATAAATTTGAATCGCAGCGGTAACACAAATAACGAAGTGCTGTATTTATCAGCCGAACTGCATCATATTCCAAAATTTACAACTTGATGTTATTTTTCAAATTTTGCAAATTGATTTCTTATTAATAGATTCAACTGAAAATAGTTAAATAGCAATCTATAACACAAACATAAATGAGTTGTTACATTTCCATATTGTTTCTGTTTTTTAATTTTGATATTTTTACAGATTAACCTTTCTTTGGACATCAATCTGGTTGTGGTCGGTAATACGATGCAGATGCATTCAACGTGTGCAGATGCAATAATTTTGCAAACTGAGGTAACGCCTATACTCAGCGACTTCGTAGACTCGTGCCATAAGTAAAATCATCTCAAGATTTGGACGTGGTGTACTTATGTATCCAGTGGACTGAGCTGAGGAGGTAGTGTTCATTAACTAAATGGACCAATTATCTAACTCCGCTATACCCGTCCCAAGCCGGGGGCCTTATCATGCAAGTGATAAGGAAGGAGGAGGGTTCGAGGAGTAACACCTCGTTAAAAAACCAGGGTTCAACTGGCTCCGGTTGATA
>JARJDZ010005777.1:0-33261 GCA_030264555.1 Aleochara sp. GC000083
GGGGAGCAAAAATGTGGGAATAACGCCCGGTGTGTGCGTACCTCCATAATGGGGCGGCTAAAATACGACTGCCCCCTTGTTGTATCTAACAAATTCCAACCGACACCGAGGAATATATATTTTTTTAAATTTTCCAACAGAAGTTGAAATCCTCGAAAGTAAATATTAAGTCTAGTCATAAGTAACTTCCGGCTTTATCAGACATTTATTTTGCTGTCTTTAAATAACAAAATTATCACCTATTATCTTCTAGCATCTCCCCGAATTAAAAAAACACATTTTTGAACCGTTTTATTGCAACAAGTGTAATATTGGTTGCCTAACTAATTGTCATTGCAAAAACAATTACACTTTTGTTGAAAATATCACATAAATATAATATATCAATGCTTTTTTTATACCATTTGTAAAATATTTTTTCTTTTAATTAGATATTAAATAAATTGTCAATTGGGTTGCCTACTTCAAACATTAACTGACAGGAAGATAAAAAAGTCGAGCCATGTGTAATTTTTTTGTTCTTACTAAATAACAAAATAATCGTGTATTATATTTGACCATCTTTTCAAATTAAAAAAAATATTGATCCGTTTCTCTATAATAATTTTTATTTGATAGTGTAAGTTTGGTTGCCTTAATCATACAATCAATCAACACAATTGCAATGCTACTTTTGACATCCTTCAAATGCATTAACATGGCCCTTTTGTACCGTTTAAATAAATAACCTATAATTAGTCAATAAATAAATTGTTAATTGGGTTGCCTACTTCAAACATCACCTGACAGGAAGATAAAAGAAGGTTATAGATAATTTGGTGTATACATAATAAATGAATATAATAAATGTCTGATAAAAAATTGAAGTTATTTATGACTGCTCTGATATAAATTAGGTTAAGTTAATAGAAACGGGAATATTTGGAAAATGTAGTAAATTAGGTTAAGTTCACCGGAACACGGGGCCATCCAGCATCGGTGCACTGGAATGACCAGCGCTCGAAGGTCAGCGCGCACAAATTATGTGCACACATTTCGGCCCCGAGGACGGCAACCAAGTATGCACATACGTTGTGCTGACATCATCGTGCACCTACGCCGGTGGAAGTTTATTCGATGCCATCGTACGTATAGCGGGCGGAAATCCAGGGCTATTCCCCGGCCGTAGTTTCCAGGTTTTTCGTGCGCCTCGATAACTAAACTACGCCAGCTTAGATTTAGTGGCTGCTCTCGGGAAACTCTCATTGTGAGGTTATAACTTGCAGACGCCATTCGGGTCCGACGTTCCGCTCTAAACATAAGCACGTACCGCGGTGCGACACGATGGCCGTGCCGGCAATGGCGGCGCTCGAAGCCCGAAGGAATGAGTGGTTACGAGACGGAAGAGTAGTGGGGGTGGGTGTGGGGGACGCTCGAACGGGATGAAGATACATACGATCGTGCGGCAAGTGAGGCGCAAAAACAAAGGCTTCGGCGGCGGGAAATCGATATTTCTTACACCGAGCGTACATAACCTATATATGCTTAGCGGGAAGGTGAAATGGAGCCATTGTGCGCCGAACAAAACCGGAAGTGCGCCCAATTTTTGTACTGCACCCCATCCCCCCATCGAGTGCCACTTCTTCTTCCTTGGCGCGCTTTCCTCGCGGAAAGGAAAATCTAATTTCGACGTTTCAACCACATCGCAGTGAATTTGGTTGCCTAACTTCACTAATTGAATCAGGCGGTATCGGTTGCCTATTAGCATACTTGAAACGAATCGTCGTCATTTGTGTTTGACAGCTGATCGTATACCAACTCCCCCGCCTGTTTTCCCAAATTTCGATACCTTCTCTTTCTAATTTGTCCCACTAATTGAAACGGGATATTCCAACATTTGGCCCAAAATATGTTTGGGCTATCAATATCTTCGCCCCGTTTTGGCAANTGATCGTATAACAACTCCCCCTACTGTTTTCCCAAATTTCGATACCTTCTCTTTCTAATTTGTCCCACTAATTGAAACGGGATATTCCAACATTTGGCCCAAAATATGTTTGGGCTATCGATATCTTCGCCCCGTTTTGGCAACTGGAGGGTGTGCGTGCGAGTGGTGGGGGGTTGGCTGGCCGCACTCGTAATCCGGATTAGTGCGGCGAGACTGCCACGTCACCGCGAATTAGCAATACTTGCTAATTAGTGCGTATTCATTTGCCCATTCATTTGCCCATTTGACCTCGTTTGCCCATCTCCATCAAACCGTACGCAGACACGTGAACGCGAATTATTAATTACCTCCCCAGCATCTATCTATCTATCATCCGCAACTTCTCCAACAAACGTATGGAATGAGTTGTATATGCAACACAATATACACCAACAGCTGGATAGTACCGATATGACATGTGGAAACAATGGCAGGCGCATGGAATGTGGCCAGCAACGTGTTGCATAGGGCATGGAACAATTTCAATTATTTCTTGTCGCTGCCGGGCATTCCCCCACCCACACATGCAACCACCATGGAGGCTAGAATGCAAATTCCACGGCTGACATATTATCAGACTGCATAGATAACCGGCATGCAACGCGCGCTCCAACTAAAATGTAAGAATTTCCGCTCAAACACCCACTTAATATCCCCCTTCCCCACGATGCTGTATTTCAGTGGCGCCATCTAGTGGCAAATAGCGGAACGTTTTAAATCTGTCAGCATTCACTTGGCGTTGATGCGCCGTACTTGAAGACAGCGCACGGTTATCCGTGCGGTTTTGCGTTGAATATGCAATGCGGTACCACCGCTGTTGCTAAGGCGGCCATCACCGCCGCCGCCACAAGCCATTATCCCCCATAGTAAATCGCCGCCACCGCCGCCGCCGCCGTCGTCGCCGTCGTTGAGCACACCATCACAACCCTCGCCGAAGACGACCACGTTAATGTGTAATAGCGTTAATAATAGCGTCGTCGTTGCCGCCCCCCTCCACGGCAATGTGTGTGCATTCCGCGTGCAGAGATAACGACGGAGTTGGGGTTGGCAACACCGCGCCGATTACGCCGGCGTTGACATCAGTGTCTCGCGCACTCGGCAACCAAATGCGCTATCGTCAAAAACGCACTCGGTTGCACTGCGATGCACGAGATGGCGCCACATTACAATTCGCAATTATCGTGCGGTGTCAGTGCACGGTCGCCGGACGCTTGATGGCTAGAGTGGCGGAATGTGGGGGTGAGTTACCTTTTTCGCAGTGCTCGCCCTCGTAGTCCGGATTGCGGCACTCACAGATGGGGCCACTGTCGGTCGATATGCAGATGCCGCCGTGGAGGCACGGATCACGGATCTCGCACGCATCGCTGCTGTTCCCCTTGAGCATCTGCAACACACCGAATCACACAGTTAGTCCATCGCTGTAGATTTGGTTGCCTGAAAACGAGGGGCCAGTCGGGGAACCGCCGTCATTTTAATTAAGCTAAAAGCAGCAATCGTTCAAGTGCAATGATGACATATCGTTAAAATTAATTAATCCGTCTGATTAGTCCGCGAGTCAACGATCAAAGGTCGAAATGACAACGATGAGTGGGGGGATACAAGGAAGAGCATTTGGCGACGCAATTGAATGAAATTGCATCTTTTATGAGCGCCATTTCAAAGCACTAATCCTCCAGCGCCCCCTATTACAATCCCAACCGGCCACCTACAACACCCTTGCAGTTGTATGTTGGGTGATCTACCTCTTGATGAGCAACAAAAGTCCCTTGAGGTTGCCAATCGGTAAATGCATTCGTGGTTAATGAACTCCACGTTTATGATGTTTCTCAGTTACGCCCTCTTGCAATAAACAACATAACCATAGGTTTTATGCTCATTGATGGCGTGCCGAAAGATGATTGCCTGATGAATGCATAAACGCCACGTATTTGACGGCGCAATCGTATGCGAACAGGGTGACGTTTAATGGACGACTTTGACGAGCTCAGACCAGACTAGACCACCGTTAATACACGCCGGAGGGGTGGGGGGTGGTCGCCTATTTTTAACGGTGCGCTCGCAGCGCGGATAATTTAATTGGAACCGGCGACTACGCTTCCATTAGGACTAAAAGCCAATTAATTGTGCATGCATCGTGCATTTTGCATGCGGTAGGCAACCAAGCGTACAACCCTTTCACATATTGCACCCTATAGATATATATCATAGGAGATTTAACTCGAAATCTAGCGTGAACCAGAAGGTCAGAGATAATTGAAAATAAATTTGGTATTTTAAGGATTCCCCCATTTTCAAAAAACATGTGCCGCCATCTATGTACTAATTTGCTGACTAAAAACTAAGAAAGTCAATTACATTCATGTTCTACAGTAAAAATAAATAAATAGAACCTTTTTTAAACTAATGGTTGATACAAATGAAGAAGTAATTTGGCAGGGTATGCAACCAATTATACATCATTTTGAAAATATAAATAAAGCAATGTGCATGTGTATCAGATAACTGAGCGATGTGATTGTTGCATTCGTTTCAGGCGAATCGATCCGGCAACGCTGCTGGTTTGCCGCCATTGTGCGAAAACGGTAGCGAATCAAATTCTTTTATATGCAACTTTATTGCAACGACTCAACAGACAACGGCAAATGGCGAATGGGGGGGTGGGGATGGAGATACGCGCCGAGAGATAAGTTTTCCATGACCCACTTAGCGGCGGGAAGTAAAAAGCGCGCCGCATTGTTGGTTGCCTAACATGTTCGGAAATATAAATTCGATGCGAATGCGTTTCGGGGGGCAGCGCACGACGACGCAGATGGCTGCGAATAACAACCTAACAACAACATCGATCGCGGCGCGAAAACATCGAAAAACAATAAACGGAGCGCCGCCGCCGCCGCCAGCACCGCCGCTTACATGATAGGTTATGATAGCGTCTTCCACTCGACTCTCGAGCGTTTATTACGTGGTGCTGGTTTTGGTGCATCCATCGAGTGCATTGTCTTCGCATGCAGCGCCAACGAAGCGGAAGAAAAACAAAAACGAGGGCTCGCTTCTTAGTCCGCGTACTTTGGGTTGCCTAGCATTGTTCTCGCCGCGCGCCGGATGCAGCAACCAAATGCGCATCTAAGCTGCTTTCAAACTAGCTGCATTTGTTTTGGTGGCATCTCTTCGGAAACTGTGGAGATTACTGTTCGCTTGTAACTTTCCGCATTGTGTACTCAAAATCATAACCGAAGCAAATTTTGTGTGTTTGGCACTATTTTCTAGAACATGCAAATTCGATTCAGTGAAATTATGCGGGATATTTCAAAGAATGAACCATCTAATCAAATATTTCAAGTGGTTAATAGGATAATAAAATTTTAATAGCTTTGCGCCATCTACTGATTAGTATATCAACTAAAGACGATTGTTATAACATTAACACCAAATTTTGGCATTTTGGAACTTTTAAAATAATAGAGATTTTTTAAAAGATTTGACACAATAAAATTGAATAATGCCAAATTAAACAAATTGTCAAAAAAGTACTGCTTTCAAACATAGTAGAGATATTGCGTTTTACAGCGCCCCCTGGATTCAACATGTCAACCAAATTGTGAAATATTATTATACCGAAAGTAACGGACTTTACAACTTTGCATAACTTTATTAAATAAAACTACCGAAAAAAAGCGTACTAAATCTGGCGCCATCTAGTGGCGCATAGCCAAAATATGCAAATATAAAATAAACTCGGATATTGAGAAACCGGAAAATGATTTTAAACGCAAATTGGATGGGCAAAATAGGGCTCGTACGCATTGGTGGGATCGGATTGCGAAAAATAATCCGGTTAATTATAATTTATGAATATTTATGGCGCCACAGTCGTTGTCCGCGTGGTGCATTGAAGCAACCATCCTTGCAGCTTTTCATATTTCCTCTCAGCCAGCCGCCTCCATTTACACCACGCAAATGACAATACGGGCATTCAGAGCCGTTCTTTTTTGCGCGTTCGTTCGTTTTCGCCTCTCGTCTATTTTCTCGCTTTTCTTTCGTCTGTTGGTTGGGTTGCCGCTTTGAGAGTGTTGCTTTCATCGCGCAGCCATTGCAAAGTATTCCTTTTACGCGCAAATTAAATTTTCGCGTTCGCATTTTTCGCGCGTTCCTTTTTTTTTCGCCTTCTTCTGTCGCTTTGCTTTCACGCTGAAGATAAAAGCGCAAAGAATCATAGAGGGCGCTCGGCGCGCAGACAAGAAGAGAGCAACCGCGAAGTGGAGCGAGCGGCGTTAATTAGTTGTTTATGTCGACGAGTGCGGCGCAACACTCGAGTTATTTTGCGATTTAATTACGTGTCATTCCCGCCGCGAATTGATTTACAACGAGCACTTTTATTTATTGCTGGAACGCCACCGGAAGTTCTTCTTCGTCTATTATCTGCAGGCCGCTTTGTTCCCGGCTTGCAAATGACTGTGTGCGCTTGCGCACTGCTACGTGATGCAAGATTTAATTAATTTGTTAATTAATTTGCGTTGCTTTGCCTTCGAGGTGGCGTGCATTGACAAATTAATTGTTTATTCAGATGTTGAATACTTTCAAGCCTGCCTTTCAAGTGGAATGCTGTGTTTAATAAATATTATGCAATCAAATGAAAAATAAATAAAAAAATCTGTAATTTTTTATCAACTGAAAATAATATAATTTTTGCAATTTAAACAAACAATAGCGACATCTACTTTTGACCAGATAATTTTGTCTTAAACTAATATAAACAAATTCGTATTAAATGTTATAAAATTGCTATAATATAAAAACAATTATATTATTATTCAATGATGTTATAGTTGTAATATAAAAGGAACAAACAAAATTAGAAACAAAAAAATGTTTATTAACTAAAAACTATGCTAAATTTGGCTAAATTTTTTTTTGTTGCTTTTGGAATTATAATGAGAATCTACTGAAAATGTAGTTAACGCCATCTATCGACCACTTTGTCACACTAACCTAAAAACGGTAAATTAACCAAAAAATTCGAAACTTTGAAGAATTTAATGGAAATATCAAGAATGATGCATTTATCAACAATGTATATTATCCTGGAAAATCGCAGTTTTTCTCGCCGGCACTCGAATGAATGGTATTCAAATTATCCGCGATCCAATTACGCGCATAGTTCGCATTCGCGCCGCTCCGCTGCAGCCGAGGCGCTAATAGAATAATATTAACTCGGCAAGAATCTGCTCGAGGAGGCGCAAGATAATTGCCAAGTGAAATAAAAATCCTTTTTCGGCTGTAAATCCTCTAAGCTGCAGCTTACGCCACTATAAAAACGTCGTCGACGATAAAGACAGCAGCGCCGCGCGGCGTCAACGACGTGCACCAATTCTTCACCCCACTTATCGGCGCGTTTTACATCTACAGGGTGTAACAATAACAACCCTTTATAGCATAAATTACAGAATGGAAAATATAACTTTTAAACAAATTCAAGAAAATCAAATATTTGCTGAAGTAAGGAATCTTTGCGGAAATGATTGAATTGTAATTGCTTGAAATCAAGTCGCGTGAACGTGAAATCACGACAATAATTTATTCCGGCTGGAAACTTCTTAATTAAAGGAATTAAACGCTAACGTCGGCGCGTGGAGCGCCATATTTCTTCATCTGCAGCTGTTCGCACGTTTCGCGCTGGTATTTATTCGCTGTTATTAGTTGCCAGCCGAAATTCACGGTTGCTTCAGCGATTTGTTCCAGATTTTAGCGTTTTGTTCGAGTTTTGGTGTCGCACTCTGTATGCAGGCAGTAATTTGGTGCGCAATTAATCAATTTCAGCGAATAATTGTTGGATTTAAATTAATTTCGTTCCAATTTGACACTCGTTGACTTTAACTTTGCAGCGACCTCTATTGACACTCGACCGCAACTATGGCGCACTTGATGCGCAATTAAAGGCCAGAAATTTGAATAAACCTTGATGAGACGCTCAGATTGGGTTAATTGCTGCTTCTTGGATTGAAGTTTTCGTAGAACACGAAAATCATTTCAAATTTTCATTTCAAATTGAATAATGAAGATTTATGATTCTTATGCAACCAAATATTCATGCATATTTGATTATCTCACTACTTTTGATTGAGACCCAATTTTGGTTATATCTAATTATACAATTTATAACAGAATGTTGTAGATTTTCGGGTTCCAAATTCTTGTTAAAAATCCAGGCAACCAATGATAGACATGTTTTTATATAATGTCCTAAATTAGGCAACCAACACCGCAGTTAATTCAAATTAATATCGTTCCAATTTTGACCAAAATGATGATTTATCTTCTCATATGATGTTTTTGCAACGAAATATTTCTGTATGTTTGGTTATCTAACAATTTCATTATATTTTTAGACTGTGGGAACCGAGAAGTTGGATGTTTCCAGTTTTGGCATCTATATACAAATATGCTAGGATTATGTTTACAAATGTCATAACGTCTTCAACCTAGCCTAAAATGTTTTGTCTAGGCAACCAATAATACAAGTTTTGAAAGTACAGTAAACTTCTCAAAAAATCTAGTTTTACCCAGATAATTCTACAAAATATTTTCCTTGATAATAATTGACGTTTGATGAGTTTCCACGAAAAGGAAATCTCATTTTAAATGTGAATAAAACTAACAAAGAAGATTTATGTTACTAAACGATATATAAATAATCAATTTTTGCTGTGTATTTGGTTACCTAAATTATTTTAGTACGCTGTAAAAACAAATCGTGGTTAGAAGAATTTAAATTTTAAATATTTAAACTTCAACAAAAAATTGCTATTAAACATTATAAAAAATATATGCCTTAGGCAACCAATGATACAAGCTTTTACCCTAAAGGCATAATAATTTATTCAAAAATAAGTTTCGTTTCAATTTTAAACTCAATGGGTAAATTTAAAAAAATATTTGTTTATCTACATTATTATATTACATTGTTACACTAAACTCGGGTTTAGAAAAATTTAAAATTTAAATATTGCATCTTCGACAAAATATGAAACATTTTTGACGTAAAAACTTACGATACAAGTTTTCAACCTAAAAATGCTGTAGCAACTTCATTAAAAATTCATGGAGCGCAATTTGCATGTCTATTTGGTTGCCTAGCGATGAAAATAAACTCTCGCCCGGGCAAATTTGAAATTGAAATGTAGCGCGCTTAGGAGGGAATCACAGCTGGAACGAGAGTAAAGGGTGAAACATCGGGCAAACTTTGGATGCGGAGGCGGCGAACTGCGGCGTAAACATCTCTCGACGCTATCCATATCCGCGCACGAAACACAAACATCGTGTGAAGCCCCCAAGTTTATGACGTCGAACCGAAAGCTCACCGCCTCCGATCGAAGCGCCCAACTGTACCTAAGTATGGCAAGTGAGGTTAGGGATGGGTGGCGGTCCCCTTTGATTTAGATGACCGTAATTGCACGGGCCAGATTTACTTGTTCTTATCTTCGGCTAAGCTTGGCCCCCACAACGCCCTCTACCACTACATCGAGCAAAAAGTTTAAGGGCGAATTGTTACGCAACTTCTGAAGCATCGTTCAACTTATCATGAATCTTCAACTTATATAATCAATCTTTAGATAAATTCCTATTTGATTTTTACCAAAAATTCTATTTTAATCGAAAATCTGATGTTTATTAGTAATATAGTTCAGGTGTAGATTGATAGATGGCCCCACAATATAATCGAAAATAAATGTGGCAACGTTTAAAATGTCAAATTTCCCATCGAAAGTTGATGGATAGATGGCGCCACATGACACGTCAAATATTCCAGATTTTTCTGTACGCGTTCTTGTTTAACTATTCAACCGTTATGCATACAAAGCGGGAGTAATCGGCCGTCATACAACCGCCCCCTGGAGGTGATTTATGAACGCATATGGTGCGCACGCCAAGAATGGACTGCCGACCCCTCCCCTCCCCACCACCCAATATTTGTGTACGCAGGTACGGACCACCTGACTGTTCCTTGCGGGTGATTAATTGCCAAAAATCGCTGTGTAAAACGATTGTTGGCTCGGCTTCTGAACATAAGTAAGCAACCTTCCGGACGTGGAAGAAAGGCACCCAAATTATTTGTTTATGAATTTTCAATTTGCCGCCAACAATGGCTTTCTGGGCACTAATCAATATTTAATTACGGATAGCACAATATGGACACACATCATTGTAGGCAACCGTATATACATGTAAAGAAAATTATTCTTTTCCAACATTTGCTTTCAAAATTTCAATTAAACTTCTTTAAAGACACAAATAATTATGTTCAAATTTAGATGATAGCTAATTTACTTGGATTTAATGTGGTGGAGGTTAGGCCATCCACTGAGCTTCTATAGGTAGTAAATTAATTTTTTAGAAATGAGTTACTATTTTATAAATAGTAAATAGTAAATTAACAACAAAAAAATATAAGATAAGTGCTATTTCTATTTAAAATTCAGTGTTGATTTCGTTGATCTGAAATTGGTTGTACGTTTGGTTGCCTATATGAATATGATAAATCTAAAATGTCAGTTTATCACCGTAATTTAATAATAGATCAAAAAATGTGGTCGTAAATAATGAAAACGAGCAACATTGCAGTCATTGCTGGCGCAATCAAACGTACATGATGGTATGCAACCAACTACACATACACGCGCGTGGGATTGTGGTACCGGCCTAAATTCAATAAATTCCTGATTAAATCTGTTCGCCGCCGCAGCCGCCGATGATATCGGATCGGAATGGCGCGCATTTGTGTCCGTTTGTTGGCGCAAATATGGCGGCGCTCGATCGGCCGGCAGCCGGATGGACAAACGACGGGGAAATTTTTCGCTCGACGTAGCCGAAAAATGATGCACATCTATTTCCATTCCCACTATACCCCTCCCCCACCACTTTTCCGGCCCGCCATTCAAATGCCGTGCAAAACGCAGCGGCACGAAAATGTATCCGATCGTGCACACTCGTGAGAGCGGAAGCGGAAGCGGAAATATCCGCGAATAAATATTAATGAAAGCACATTGCGATCGGACTTGTCGGCGATCGGAATTTGCCGAATTTTAAAGCTTGCAACCTTGCAGAAATCGAACCGGAAGTCGGCCCGAAAGACAATTTGGGGAGGTGCGAACGCGGAACGATGTCAAGGGCAGACGACTCCAAGGATTCTACGTGCATGGCGGCCGTGGCGGCGTTTATCCTTGACGTGCCATCGGATACGTTCGGAATTCCCGGCATCCTCCGCGCTTAATGCCTCTGCCGGGAGGACGACCAGAACGACCATTTCGGGGGTAAAGGGAAGATGAAGAGAGGGACGCCGAATAATACGAATATCAAGAGTGTAACGATCGGGTCATCATAGAATAATACGAATCAAATTAGGTTTCACCTCCAACAAGGAGTATTCGTTGCGTGGTGTATATTTGGTTGCATAATTTTTTTTTGAAGGCCTCTCAGGACTGACAAGTTATGAAATTATGTGTTTCAAAACTGATCAGTCAAATATATCCTATTTGAATTTCATAATAATAAATATCAATTTAAATATTTTAGATATTTTCTTTTCTATTTCAGAATTTTCATTAAAAAAATTAGAATGTAGAAATTTATCATTTTTTGATTTTCTTCATCATTTCAAAATAAAATCTATTTTTGGTGTAGTTGATTTCGAACTTTTCTTTATATAATATCAAATCAAGTTTTCTTTCATTTTCACACAAATCCGATACTGGAATTTGTAATTGAAAATTCCTGAAACTGAAAAATAACTCAAATACTTGATTTCCCACTAAATTAGATTCGACGTGTATTAATTCAAATGTAATTTTATGGATTCATCACATATTCAAAATTCTATTGAAGCGAATCTATGTTAAGTTGATTGCATACATTTATTAAACACATATATTGTCAATTTTTTCATCGAATTTAATTAATTGGACCATTGATTCAAATTTTATTTTATGAATTCATCCCATATTGGAAATTCCATTGAAACCACTCTATGTAAATTTGGCTGCATACATTTAATAAAAACAGATATTGTCAATCTTTCATTGAATATAATTAATTGAGCTTTTGATTCAAATTTAATTTTATGGATTCATCATTTATTGGAAATGCTAGAGAAACCAATCTATGTAAATTGGGTTGCCCATATTTAATATAAACTGACATATTATCATCTTACTGTACTTTCTACAAATAAGAGCAATATTATACAAAAATGTTGCCCCTTAATATTTTCATTTTCAAAACTACAATAGCATAAATTTGTTTGCTTTAATAATTACCAAAAATTGTTCTCGTGCATTATATCTATTCAAATTGAAATTTATTGATCGCATTATTGACGTTTTTGATTGCGCCCTCTCGGCTCTCATGTTGTTTATTATTATTCCTGTTCGATGGAATGGTAATTCGACGGATGAATATGTAATGGCAAATCGAGAAAATACGTCGTGGAAAATACATTTTTTCGGCTTTTCCGTTTAGTGCGTGCCGTTAAGTGGATCCACGTAAGGTTATGTCAACGTCCTTGACACACAATATATGTTCGTTATTGAATATTAATGCGTTATTAATGAGTGATTAGGCTTGCCGTTTGCTTTCATTCATCACAACAACGATTGGACACAGCAACGAATTTGGCGCCATTTTTAATGAGAACTTAATTTTTCGTTCTAGTTCCGATTTGAGGTTAGATAACCTCAAATTCAGTAACCAGGTTAATTCAACTATATGTCCGTTGAATTTGTGTTCTGCTAACCTTAAAATAAATGTATTTCGGATTAGTCACATGTAATTGAGAATATTTCAAATGAAATTGAGAAAAATTCAAATACAAATCAGATTAGTGCCACTTTTTGTTAAAATAATTCAGTTTTGACATTATTAATTCAACAGTAATAGTTTATAATTACTACTTAAATCAACATCAATGGAATCTGAATTACATGTAAAATTTTCTGAATTTCAAATTACAATTTGTAAATTGCATTTCAAGAGTCGGAATTATATTTATAACATTCTGAATTTAAAGTGTCATTTTTGGGATTGCAATTCGAATATTTGAAATTTCATTGAAAAATTGAACTAAATTTCTTTTTTTTTCTGAAAAAGTGTGAATGTCGTTTAATGTCAGAATTTACCAGAACCCGATTATCTGAACTTGGATATAATAACAATAAGGAATGTCATTTGGATAATTAGCCGGTAATTAAAATTTTAACGGCGCCTCAATAAAATAGAACTTGTTGGTTAACCTCGGGCCTTGATTATGTGAAATATGTATGTTTACTTCGTCGGCGGCGACAGGGGAGTGGGGGGTGGAAGGGGGCAAGGGGTGGGGGATGAAAAGTCACGGTCACGAATCACGATGAATATATATGCATAACTTCGGCGTGTCCGTATCGAACCTGGCGAAAAGGGTTGGAACTCAAGTATGCACGGAAATTCCGAAACGAATTCATCGCAATTCCCCGCGCGCCTCAATCGAAACGTATTCGTAAATGGCGGCGATTGTATTCGTGGAACGCGATCTAAAAATAGCGTTTTCGAATAGTCGCACGTTCCATATTTGATTTTCCACGAAACAATTATTAAATCGGCGTGACATTCGTCTGCCGTTGGCATATTTTTCCATGTCAATATTCGTATATTGTATTTTTTCAATACCCTGTATATTTTCGATGGCTGATACACTCTGTAGATTATAGGTTACTTAAATTTTGAATATCATATACACTTTACAAATTTTGATTAACCCTTCTAAGATCTTGAAAAAAATCAGAGGAAAATATTTAATATAAAAATTCTAACAACTGTAATTTTATTGCCAAAGTTCAAAAAATCCATCAACATGTTTCAAATATGAAAAATTTAAAGAAAAATCTGTCGAAAAACCTTGTTGAATCTCAGCAAATAATATTTTCGTAGTCAAATTAAATTTTTGTTGTTGTTGGTTTCCGAGAAAATTGCATCAAGTTTCTTATTTTCAATCTAGAAAATACCACCTTGATCTGATAAGGAATTTCGAAGATTGGAAATACCATGAACACCCTGTATAACGGTTTGGAAATTAATAACTAATTATTACGAATTAATTCCGAATGATTATGAAGTCGTAAACAATTTCTATACATATAATAAATGCGCAGGCATTGGCGTAGTAGTAATTTTGTTGATTAGCCGGCGTTCGACGATCGACAACCTGCCCCCACTCCACCCGAGCATAGTGTTATGTCATCATCGTAGATGCATGACGTCACTTGGTAACGCGGCCAGCCGTGAAATGGCGTACGACGACTGGCAGCAGTGGTGGGGGGCAGGTGGCCGGTGGCGGCGGCAACGGTGGCGGTGGCGTCGCTGCACAGCCCGGAGCGCTTTATCCACTCGGACGGCAGATGCATCGCGTACGCGTACCGTACGAACGAGCAAAAAAAATCACCCGAAACAACAAGAAGGAAGACCGGCCTGCAGTCGTTCCCGATCGGGTGGCGGCGGCGGCAGCGGAGGTGGCGGAGGCAGCGGCGGAGTGGTCGCCATATCCGAGTGTGCTGGCGCGCCGCGGCGTAGCAACCAGCGTCGCGACGGATCAATATCGCGAACGCGTACACCCCCACCACCTCCACCACCTCCGCCACCTCCGCCACCTCCGCCGGCGCGGCCGCCACCGCCGCTAAGCTAGCAACGAGCACCGCGTGCTCACATGCACGTCGAATATTCTTCCGCTTCCATTCCACATCGCTTCAAATATTTCCAGCGCAAAAAATCGTACAACTTTACGCGCTGCACAATGTTTTCTACGCTGTATTTAACGAAATTAATGACGTCAGCGATGAAAAAAATTATGCACCTTTACATTTTTTTCGCACCTGCATGCATTCACCGCTCCAACTTTGTCCCAAGTTTTAATTATGAATATGAAAATTCCATATATTGAAATTTTCGAGTACATGTGGCGCCCTCTACTAACCACAAGGCATACTTGACAGTACAGATGTCGCCACTTGCAAGCCAAAGCAATTATTTGCCTTCCTAACAAGCGCAATTAGACAATGCCCTAAATATGTCTTCTTCCATCTTGAACCCCGCGTTGTGTATTGCTCGAGGGCGAAGTGAAGTGAATATGGCTGGCACAAAGGGATGCGAAATTGTTCGATGTCATCGTGGTGCGGGCGCAAACAGATTGAGATGAAAGTTAGCGCCGAGGACGAACGACAGCATCCAAAACGGGAAAAGCACGCACTAATATCCCCGAAATGAACGCGTATATGGGGGTGG
Source organism: Aleochara sp. GC000083 (assembly GCA_030264555.1). Taxonomy (NCBI): domain Eukaryota; kingdom Metazoa; phylum Arthropoda; class Insecta; order Coleoptera; family Staphylinidae; genus Aleochara; species Aleochara sp. GC000083. The sequence goes on from JARJDZ010005777.1 coordinate 15,266, forward strand.
TAGACCAGATAATGGTGGGGGGAAACTGTGTTTAAAGGATATGTAGATGAAATGAACGCATTAACTCAAGACATAAACAAGTCCTTTAAATATCGTCGAATAGTCGGCGTTGACTTGATGGTTAAATAAATAAATAAATAACGAATTAAAAAAACAAAACCTATATAACACATCAATCGCTTACTGACATTTAAAAATCCCTTCGATAGTTTTTACATCTAAAAATACCTTAGTAACATATGGCGCCATCTAGATGCTGGTGGCCAAAGCACACAAGCTAGATGTCGCTACGATACTAGTACAAACTTGTTACCTGCCTCCAACGTACATCTTACAACAAGCACAGCGTCGTGCAATTTGTAATCAACTGACGTAAACTCACCTGAAACAAGAAACGCACCCAATTAGCAAACGCTACATGACGAATACTAATGGGAAGAGAGATTGGGAGAGGTGCTGGCGCATCGGCCGCCCCCCTCCCACATTCGCATTGTGAAAGTGAGTGGGTATATATAAATATAGATAGAACGGCGTGCAAGCTGCACACTCGGCGCTAAAGCCTCTAAATCCATCCGGTGTTGTTGTGCAAGAGAGCGTTGACGGCAGCGGGGGGCGGTGCACAAGAGGCGGTCACGTCTAGCAGCAGAGAGTGCATCAGACTGTCAGGTGTGTGGTGGGTGTGCGCGAGTGGGGTGAATCTAAGCGGAAGAGTAATGTGAATGAAGGGGGTGAAGTGAAGATGCAGTTTGATGATGGTGCCGGTTGGTCCCGTAGACAAATGCAATTGGTTCGACTAGTGTCCACTAGATGGCGTTATGCGTCAATCCCACTAATAATAAGCTGATAGATGAATACAAGAAAGAGAGATATCTCCAATTTTTGAAAACAAATGAAGTACTCTCTTACTTCAAAACATCTACCTCTCATATATTTTCGTTGTAATTAAATACTGGAACACTTTAAATCCGAGTTAACTTCACCCATTGACCACCAGATGGCGGCACACATTGACCACACCTACCAAAAATGCAATTCACAATGATTGCTGCAGTTTTTCTCGCAGCAGTGGCAAACCGGAAACGGACCGATCGCAAATCCGCACCAGATCAAGGCATCACGCGGCTTTATTTCGCTCAGCGCACGCCGAGCACATAATAACTTGCGAAACAAAGCGTCTGAAAAATGTATTATTTGAGGTTATCTGCGGGATTTAGGCGCGGATCTGCGGGGGATTCGCATTTAAGAATCCTTTTCCATCGGCGGTCGTCGCGCTGGAAAAACCAAACGGCGAATTTCCCCCAGCGGTAATTTAATGCGCTGGCACTTCGTGCGCGTTTGAAGGCCGCCCTATCATTGGTTCTCAGCCTGGCGTCAGTCAGCATTGAAGGGGTGGGGGTGAATCCCGGAGGATATCACCGGCACTATCCCGCGATCATCATAAATGTAATGGAAAATGTTCGCGGGATAACGTAAATCGATTTCTGATACTTTTTAATTTACATACTTTTGCGCGTTGCTGACGTGCGCGCCATCTATCGGAGTCAAGCTGAAGTAATACGCAAATGTCAATTTTCACATCAAGTACTAAATATCGTAAACCTTCCAATGGATGCGCTCAAAAACTGGTAAAACAAAAATTTTAAAAATTTTATTAATAAATTCAGGAAGAAATTTGGAAAACCAGTTGTTCAAATAAATTATCATCACGAAAGCCGCCATGTTGGATAATTGTAGCGCCCCCTGGATTTAGTTTGTCACCTCAACGGACAATAGTAAAGTATACAGATTAAAATATAAAATGTGTTTTTCCTCGAAAAATTTGAAGACTGGTATTTTAGTAACCGGAAGTAACGTCACAAAAATGCTAAGTACGTTTAAAGCGCCTTGTGTCCTGGCCGGGTGAGAAATACCGCATTCGTCGCACACGGCGGGGATAACACGCCGAATAAAAACGTCAATGTGTGCGCTTCCGTTTCCGGGCGATGGCGGTGGCGGTGGCGGCAGCTAAGCGGATTGCGTTCCGCAAGCAGGGGCAGCAGCAAAATATCTCTCGTCGAGAGTGATGTTTCCCTTTGTCATCAACATCGTTCGCTGTCACCAGCCGCCTCCCCATCCAGAGAACAAGCGCGTGCCTGCCAGATTTGAGAACGGGAACAATGAAAGTGGTGGGGGCAGGAGAAATGTACGGCAAAAGGCTTACACTTCTTACAACGACAATTGTATCGACAATTTTTCCCCCACAATGACTTTAACATTAAGACCATCTTATCCCCGAGTCCTTTTTTGTTGTAAATATCACCAACATTTCCAATTGTCAAAGAAAGTCACCGAAATGAAATACAACTTCTTGTTGGTAACTTTTTGGAAATTTCCAATTAAAATTTTAAGACCCCCGACTTGTAAATTGTAAGAAGCCCTTGTAGGAAGCGAACAAGGATTATGACATGGATTAAGAGGACAACGACATGGCGGGCAACCTCATTCCGGAAACGCGCCGTCTCCAGTGGCGATTTTTTTCCTCTTCTTCTTCCCGTTCCACTCCAGCATCCGCATCCTTCATAAGTAGATTTTCAGCCTTCGAGCGACCTCATCCGCCTCTCAACTACGGACGACATCGCTAACGACAATAAAGTAATAATAAAGCAATTTTCCATTTTCTCCCGGGCAACGACGCCGCCGTGAATGCCACAGCAGCGCCCTCCAACGTCTTGCGCCCAGCGTTAAATTTTATAATTTTATTGGGAAAACGCATTTAAAGTGTTCCAGTCGTTGAGAATGCGACGTGACTTCAATTTCTCGTTTGGGCACACAAATTACCAATTAGTAGCGAGTGGTGAAGGCTAGTACGCATGCGCAATGAGCACTTAAAGTACGTTATGAGTTGGAAACAGAAAAACGATATCAAAATGTGAGCGGGTACACATATACAATGTAATCAAACAAAGAATAAGTCATCTAGAGAAGCCAGAAAAACACAACTACGTTCATATTTTTTTTTGGGCGACCATTAATTAATTACCGAAGTAATTGATTAATTAAGCCGTTTCGCTAAGTTAGCATCATCTAAGTATGTATGCTTTAGTTCATTACGGTGCAGTTGGAAAGGAACACAAAGTTGAAAGCACACTATCACTCTAATCATTGCGAATTCGTCTACAAATTTATTTTTAGTTTCGAACTAGTTTGTGCAATTTGATGTTCGGGGTTAATTTTCCTATTTCGACTCGTTCGCCTAGCGGACTATAGATGGCAGCAGAAGCTGGAAGAAGGTTTGAGGGACGATGGATCATGTGCATGTACACTCACTCAAACACGTGAGAAAAGGTTGGTTTTATTTTAGGACCAACAAAGAGGTCAAAACAGGATCATTTGAAGGTTAACAAACAGAGTTTGTTGTCAAGGAAGAGCTTTGGTTGCCATGGTTATACTAGAAGTGCACGTGCGCTTGTAAAGGATGGTCGGACCTAACAGAGGAATGGGGTTGCTAGGCAACCATCGAGGAATGCGCGTGCGCCAGTGGCTCAACTATCTAAGTAAGCAAGATTCTTCTACGAGATTGCAATCGTCACGCTCTGATCTAAATTTGTAAACGTTGGAGATTTTTTGGAAGCGCATCTAACAACAAGTGAAGCTTTCCTCTAATGAAGTTTAAGGGTCAAGCGGAAACTCGTAAGGAGTTTCTAGAGCAATAGAGAGAGAGAGTGAGTGAGCGACAAAGAAGGGGGAGAGATACAGAGAGACTGCGTAGGCAGCTAAGCACACACGCACGAGTTGAAGACTGCGTTCGTTCGGGTCATTGGGGATGCGGTTCGGTTCGGGGTCGGGTTTGGTCGGTTTTGATTGATTGATTGATTGATTGAGAAAAGCGTCGTTCGGTTTTGGCGCATTCGTTCTGCTTCTCTAAACAACTCACCCTTGTTTGGGGTATGCACACCCCTTCGGCGCCCGCCACAATCCCGTTGTCGCACTGGAACATGACACGTTTATGGCTAACGCTCGCTAAATTATGGACACATTGATGAGGGGCCGTATCTACACAAAATCATAGATGAACAAAGAGAGACAACACCATTGAGCACATTTCGAGGACAATGGCAAATTGTGTCAGAATGTGGATGAGAATTTCGGTGTGTGACAGTTGGAATCGGTGACACAGAGAGAGAGTCACGTGGTGCACGATGCTCCGGTCGTCATTGGTGCAGAGATAGACAAAGAGAGCAAGTGCTGAAAATGCTAGAAAACCGTTGTTGTCATCCGGAAGCATCTATCGGCGTCCAAAATGGCGGCCGGTGCGGCGGCTCGAAATGATATTTGACCACCAACGGAAAATTCATTACGCTCCTTGAGGATAGGACGATTTTTATTCGGGACAGCGCGCCGCTGCTTATTCATTTCCATTTCGGCGCTGGCAAATAGAATTGCCGACATCCGGGAAACCGTTAGCGTTTAAGCGTATCGCAGATGGCGCTGCCGCGGCCGCTGCCGCCAATCCGACGACGTTTGCATGCGAATGCGGACGATTTGTATGCGGGAGAGCACATCGCCACACTGCCGCCATCATCCCCCTCCCGCACCGAATCCACCATCCCCCCACCGCGACCATCGACTGTCGTATTGCGGACCGCACAACTTTTTCCTTCCATCCGCATACGCATCTTCCGCGTAACTAACTAAAGTGAGTCGCACGTTCTAGTTTTCATTATTATTCTTGTGATTTTGCCGAATAATACCCAGATGTGATATGGCTACTCGCCAATAGATGGCGCTTCTTGAACCTCCCCAGGGTAACTTGTATATGTTCGTTGTTAAATGCGATTTTTAGTAAAGCAATCCCCATCTATGGTGTGTAATCATTAAATTGACATTTAACATGTATCAAAACCGATACCCCCACCTCTCCCATAATGGTGTAGAATGGCGGCCGGGGGCGGGGGAAAGGCACAGGCAAACTCAATTTATTTCCAGCGACACTCACATATTGTGCGCAAATGAAGAAAATACATAAATTTGTCCATTAATTTAATGGAGGCGCATTAAACGTGAACACACGACCGCCCCCTGCCGGCACCAACCGCACACCATACCACAAATGTGGCGCCACGTGTATTTATATCTATTTGCATCAGAGTATATGCACGCTGGGAGGTGGCAGGTCGGTGATGAATGCGCGCCTATCATCAATATTTGATGTGCGCATTAATGACACCACCGCCGTTCGCATTCATCTCCTTTTTGCATTGTTTTTCTATATTATCCCCATGCGCGCCCATGTGCGACACACACGTATTGATTATTAATTATGTCGCTGTGCATTATTACGTTCATCCGGCGAATTTACGCAAATGCGTCGTTTTGATTCGGCTAGAAGACACTAGATGGCGCCACAATGATGGCATAATTTTGGAAACGCCCGAGAAATTAGTAGCATTATCGCTGCGCGGTTTTACGGTTCGAGATATCAGTATCCCGATCATAAAAACTGGAGGTGGTGGCGATAAAGAGGGCGGTAGTGTCGCAGGAAATTTCGCTTGCGTGCCACCCGTCAAGTTGCACGACACATTATTTGACTCTGCATGTTGAATATGTATTTTTATTGAAGACCACAATTTTGGTTCTAACTCCTAGATAATTATCTTTTGTCATTGTTAAATCATTATTATCAATGGGAAATCTTTTAGAAAAAAAAAGATTTCTGAAGAAAATCTATTTTTTGTTACAAAAGGCTGAATAGAATTGTGGTTCGCATGCGATGGAGTAAAAACCGTAAAAACGTTGCAATATTGTGCTCGCCGGGAAAATATGCGCGATTTCGATGATAAGAAGACATTTTGATTTATGGCGGCCACGAGTTTGGCCGATTCGCGTTTCCACGCATGCATCAGTGAGATTCCAACTCGTGCGCTTTTAATTCCGTTGGCAGGCAACCATTACGCGCGAAACACGTGACAAAATGGCGGGCGTGAAATGGGGGAGAAGCGTTATCATTGAGGAAGCACAATGCACGTGCATCCTAATGTGTTTTCAAGTCGTTTGTAGATCGTTTTGCATAGTTTTGTCAATTTATATCGCCGACATATCCGCCGCCATCGATGACGCGTTCGCACGCTACTTCCGGTCTTGGTGGCCGTTCTGTCATGGCGCACACGATTCCGTCGTTTGCAACTATATTATTGTAATTTCTATTATTCAACGCTAACGATGATTGCTTGCAGTTCGATTACACTTTTGCGATTAGCGTGTTGACAATAAACATTATATATAGAAAATCATAAAACTCCTCACGCTTTTGAAGACTTGAATTGAGAATTAATACCATTCGAGTGTAAAAAAAAACTGTAGATGGCGCTATACAAACTCGAACAGCTGTTTTGTTTTTGTTTATATGATGTATGAGTGAATATTTATTGTGCTATTTACTCACTATTTTCAATTTTCATTATTTTAAAATCAATTAAAATATTTCACAAAAATGAAGGGTTAAAATGTAGGCAAATATTCATTACACTTTAAATTCCGTGCAATAGATGGCGCTAAATTTTGACGTATAATTTTTATTTCTATGGCTACTAACAGGAATCGTAGAAGCTTTAAATTAATTTTAACCTTAAAAATTTTAATGACAGATTTGAAAGTTTGACTGAGTTTGAAATTTTGCGCATAATATTTGCCACATGTCGGGTATTTTTAGTAAAATTAAACATTCAACCATAAAGCTGATGTTTATAAATGCGAGAGGACTTCCGTTCTATGGAACGCAATTGATTATTAATAACGTGGACGATGGCAAAAACGCGCACATAGACATCAAACGCTGAATGAGCGTCATTCATTGGACCTAATCACATGCATGTGATCGAATAGAGAGGAGGTTAATTACTAAAAATAGCGATGGCAGCCATTTTAAATTAATCAGGCGTGTTAATACAACATAATGTCCTGTACGCATATTTTTGTTTGTAAAATGATTGAGGGTCAGAGAGTGGTGAAAAATAGGTATTTTTAGGTAACCTCGCAAGAAAAAATCACAAAAGGTCAAATTTTGAAAACATAAACAAAACAGAGATATAAATAAAATACAAAACAAATTCTTATTTTATGAAAACTACATGAAACGTTCACAGATGGCGCCACATACTCATTCGTACTCAGTTGTATGCAGATGGCTCTGCGCGTACTTCAACCCTTTGTACCAAATGCAAACTTGGTTGCATACCTCAGTTGTTCTATTTTCTAGAACAACAACGATTAGTGTGTCCTACCCTCAAGGAGCCGTTGTAAACAGGATGTTATAAAAACGAAGAAGCCGACTCGGAGAACTCAATGAAGAGAATCAACGAAACGAACGAAGAGAAAGAAGCGATCGGCAGTGATCATCGAACGCATGTGAGCACTCACCCGGTGATCCTTGGGTCGCGTCTCCTGCCGCCGGGGCGCGCCGCCCTCCTGGTCCGCGTAGACGAGATTGCGAATGGAGCCGGCGAAGCGCGGCTCGAAGATGACGCTCGGCAGCGCGAGCAGCGTCAGCTTGGTGTTGTACCAGGTGGGCATGCCGCCGACGAAGACGTCCGAGTTCGTCGAGAACCTGCCGAAGGTGAAGTCCTTGCCGCGCGACGTGCGCACCTGCGCGACGCCGTCCACGGCGAGCGTCGTCCGCTCGTCGGCGCGCTGCACGTGCACCTTGTGCCAGTGGCGGTCGTGCAGGTCGCGCCCGACGGTGATGATCTGCGCGCCGCCGCCGAGGTTGTAGCGCAGCCGGAGCGCGCCCTCGACGAGCTTGATCTCGAAGAAGTCGTACGTGCCGCCGTCGTCCGTGTAGAGCAGCAGGCCGTTCGGCTGCTCCGTCTTGAACTCGAACTCGAGGCTGCCGTTCGTGCCGCCGCCCCACTTGCGGAACTGCGAGTAGGAGTTGGTGCCGCCGTCCAGCAGGAAGGCGGCGCCGAGCGTGCCCACCAGCCACCACGCGCCGACCGCCGCCATCGCGAGCGCGTCGCCGGTGCGAGCGCCGCGCATTCTGCCCGCCGCTGGCAACAGCGCAATGAGAATGACAGTTCGCCGCCGCCGCCGCCGCCGCCGCCGACTACGATCGCGTCAAGGAGAGCGCACTGCTTGGTCGTCGTTGGCACGGCGTGCAGCCATCACACTCGAAAGATGCCGATGATTATTGTTGCCTGCTGCGTTGCCGCCGCTTCAGAGCGCACGCTGCGCCGCGCACGACATTTCGTTCACTCCAATTGGGATTCTCTGCAACGGAAAGCAAGCTATGAAGTTACTACACTCACAGATGGCGCGCCGCACACTCATTCGTACACCTAGTTGCCAGCAGATGGCTCTGTGCGAATCTAGAGTGAAAATCTGCTCGTTGTCTACAGATGGTTCTGCGCTTACATAATTTCTGATAGTTGTCTGCAGATGGCTCTGCACGTACTTCAATCATAGGAAGTTTAGAACAAATTTGTTTTTCTCTGAATTTACTAGTTCATTAAAGGAACTGAATTTAAGCGTTTCTTTAGAATTACTGATTGGAATCCGAAAATATCAGGGAAATGTGGCGGCAAATTTGATTTTCCAAGCAAACTTATCAAGAAATAACATTGAACTCTTTCCACATCATTACAAAAAACATCATATCATTCTATCAAATCATAATTTCCTTCTTTGGAATTCGAGAAAACGATAATTGCAGTTCTGCAAATTTGAAAAATATGTAAAATTACTTCATTTCTTGAATTCCTAATACATTTAAACGATTCAGAAAATGTTTTTTGTGTTTCAGTAAATTCAGTAAGTCACATGAGTGAATTCAGTGAAATCCGAAGATACCCGACAGTAAACGACAGAGAATTCGGTGAAAACCGAACATACTCCTAGTTGTCGACAGATGGCTCTGCGCGTACTTAAATCAAAGATAGTTTAGAGCGCAAATCGGCTAGTTGTCTGCAGATGGCTCTGCACGTACTTAAATGATAGGAAATTTAAGAGTGCGACGGCGGTGGTATTGGAGCTACGATCGACCCGTCGTTGCTGCCGCCACCGCCACCGCCGCCGCCGCCGCCGCCTGCAGGCTTCAACTCACCGTCGCTATGCTTCGACTGCTCAGCATTCACCGCCGAAGAGCACCGCACACCACACCACATAGGTATATCCGTTCAGCGGCGCGCCGACACGCACTCACTCGCCGGATGCACCGCACACGGGACCCGGTGCACTCGCTTCGCGCCCGCCCCCGACGCCGTCGATGAGCTGCAGAGGACTGCGACGCCTGATGTCGGAGCGCTGAGAGGGTGGTTGGCAGACGGACGCACGCACGCACACGCAGCCGTGGTGGACGCAGCCTCGCGAGTGGCGGCCGCCAGCGGTTTCACCTCATACTGGCTGCGTCGGCGGCGGCAGCGGCGGCGGCGCCGTCGCCGTCGTGCCGCACACGCGCACCACGTCCACGACGCCGCATCGCGACCATCGTGCTAGTGCACCCGCTGGGCGAACGCCGTGCATTACTGGTCGCCTAACGACACGTTTGTCAGTATCAATTTTTGCGCCTTTCGAGTGATTTTATTTACCTGAATTACCCACATAATTTAATCATATTTTATCTTATTGGAACGTATGATCTAGTATTTCTTATACGTGTTTTTAGTGGCTAAAACTCTCCCACAAACGACATCATTATTGTAGTGAATACACAATAAATTAATATCAAAAATATCTGATAGAACAAATGAAGTTCCTTATTATATTATAATATGAAGTACTTATGTTAATGTTAGTGGAACGCAAAGTTTTAGTTTTCCCACGACGTTGTTTTCTTTACTATTATTTAAAATTTGGTTGTGTTTTTGTTTATGTTAGTAATTGTTATGTTATGTTTCTTCGTAGTTTTGTCTAAAATATATGTGTTGTGTTGATGTAGGTGTTGTTTTCTTTTTAATTTTTTAATCTGGTCACTGATTCTAAACATTTTTGTGACTTCTTTTCTGATATCAATTTAATAATTTCATTTGTTTAAATCCGTTGTTTATCCCAATTGCTTTAATAATTTTTAATTTTGTTTTAATTTGTTTCTGAAAGTAGTATTGAAAAAGCTCGATGAATTGAATTTTGAAAAAAAGCATTTTTGTGTTTGTTAGAATTAAGAGATAATTTTGGAATTATAGTTCCAGTAAATATTGTATTCAAATATCTTTTCATAAAATTTTTCTTTATATTTATATCCAGGAAATTAATTTGGTTGTTTTCTTTTTGTTTCAACAGTAAATTGGTACGAAAACTGATAAATCATGGAAGTAAACAAAAATCATCGCTTTATATTCAACTCAAAGCAATTAATGGATTAAAATTATATTTATAGTATTTTGCAGAACTATAATTCACAGATTTGAAATTCATTTGATACCTCCGCAATTTGATTTCTCAAAATCTGCATTTTATATATTCTTTTCTGAAATTTTTATAAGGAATTTGTAGAGCATTTAGAAGGTTGCATTTTCAATTATTCTATAATTTTGATTTTTATAAAACAAAGTATTCTCAGATTAACATTAAATCATCAGGAATACTATTGGAATTACTTATTTGAATCTTTAACATTTTTTTCGATGATTTGAGCAACTTTTCACTATTCCAATTCCAATTCCAAAAAAATGAATCATGTTTTGCAAAAAATCGGAAAACCAAATTAAGAAATTCAGTAATAGTATTATTTTAATATATTTGGGTTAATTTCCTAATTGCTCATATGAATCTCCAAAATATTATTTTGCAATGGAAATAAAATTTTTTAAGAATTTTAAATTTAATTTAATTAAAAAGATTTCAGAAACTGGGTTACTTTCCTGTTCTGTCATATGAATCTCCAGATTATTAGGCATTTTAGTTGACAACATCAACTTCAATTGACTTTGATATGCTCTTAACATCTTAATTAAATTTATGTATATGTCAAGACAAGAAATTCACATGATTTACTTTTTTGAATATTTTTAGATGATTTCAAAGCTAAATTTAAAAAGTATAAAATGCAATTTAAAGTAATAAATTGTAACTAATCGAGTAAAAAATATATTTCAAATTTGTTATATGTAATTCAATTTGCAACAATTGTAATTCAGTGCAGTTATTTCGTAAATATAATTGAGAAAGCGTAAGTTTAATATTTTAGATTAGTCCAAGGTAATTGAAAATACATGAAATTTATTGATTCTTTGTGAATTAAAACCGAAAAAGGTTCCATTATTCTATAATTCTGATTTATTATTGGACACTATTGAATTTAATATTCCTATTATTTGCCATATTAACTAAGTATTTCGTTTATAACTCAAAATTGAATTATGTTGAATTATGTTGTCTTGGTTGCCTACCGTAAAGTGCTAGATGTAATCACTTGTAATAACGAGAAATTGCAGGGATTTACAGAACATATTCGGTAGTTTATAGTAAGATAAGGCGCTATCGTCACGACGAACCAAACCTAAACACAATATCGTATCGTATTGTATCGTGTACGTTCACAATCACAATAATAACCTGCAATTGTGAAAAATGTGCGAAAAATTAAATGTTATAAACAAGAGCAATTTCAACTTCAATAGTGTCCATTGTAATGCCTGTGAAATATATCTACATTCACCAATTTTTTTGTGCCAAGATGGTTATAACTACTGCAAAACCTGTGCGATAAAGAAGAAAGGAACTAGTTTGCGCAATTCCCCGTTGGAAGATATTCTAGCCCGATTGCTGTATCCTTGTGATCGCTGCAATTTCGTTGGGGCATTCCAGGATTACAAAACTCACATAGCAACGGGTCAATGTAAAATCATTAACTGTCCATTATGTGAAAACAGTGCGTTGAGGAATGAAACCATAATTGATCATATTCAAACCACACACGATCATAACACACAGTCTCTTCGCTATCCTATGGTGGATTTTTTTGTAACTGGAAGGATAATGAAAAATCATGGGATTACTATCCTCAAAATAAATGGCTGCAATCTCTTGATGACAACAACACGAAACGAGAACGATGAATTGCTGATTAAAATCGGAATCCAAGATGGCCAACAACTTACAAATAATGAATTCGTTGTAATTCACACTAATTATCTGACTGATTCAAGGGTGCATCGAGAATATTCGGGCAAAATCTCGACTTTATTCAGATTACTCGCAAACTCCAGTGACCAGGATGGTGTAACACTTCCTGCAAATCTAGGAAGTGCATACACACTCAAAATCTATTTCGCAGGCTATCAGAACGTTGAAAATACCGTGCCAAAATGTGTGCGTTGCGAAAGGCATCTGACACCGACTGCGTTCAAATGCGAAAACTTTCATTTGATTTGCTCGATGTGTAAGAACCGTCCATGTTTGCTTTGCAATTGGGATCCTGGCGAAGAGATTTGTTTCGGGAAAATGTTCCCGCATTGGCAATTTCCCTGCAGCAATGCACAACGAGGCTGTTTCGAATTTATTAAGTATTCTGATAAAAATCACAGTAAGGTGTGTGCATTCAAGAAGGCCAACTCTGAAGATAACCAGCTGATGGCATCATCAATAATAACCGAATATACCATGTACGAGGCTACAAGACTAATGGAAGAAAGCTATCGTCTGAACAAATTTGGAAATGGTTCGTTCCAATTCATAGCCAAATATGATACAACGAAAAAGTTAATGAGAGTATGGATGAGATTAGTATCTGAGGACGAAGAGGAAGCTACTAAGTACAGTTTTGGCGTTATTATTTCGAGTGGCAAATTCGAACTCAAAATAGAAGGAAAATGCTGTTCCAAACAAAATAATGATAATTATAGTCAAATGAAAATTGGCTCGCTGAAGAATTTAATTTCTTGGCTGGTTTATATTCGAAAAAGCAATTAATTAATTGCCAAAATCAATTAATGTATATTATTATTGTACTTTTATTGTATCAATCACATTATTGTTTGCCAAACCAAAAAAAAGGTATTCATTCTTTCCACTTGTAGAAAAATATACGTCACTGATTTGACAACTGAAAAAATATTCAATTTTTATCGTTAAAAACACGCAAATGCAACATTAACGCTAGAGATTACAAGCGACGGTTACTCAGATATCAAAGTTTAATAGGATTGAATATGATAACACGTTGATTGATAAATCCCTTGCGTACATAAACAATGGCAGGTTTAGATTGAAAGAGTATTTCGCGGTTTTTGCGATGAAAAATTAAATTCCCATCTGCAAATGTGCAAATATGGCGCGATCGCGGGCTCGAAATGAAATTGAATATTGAATGCGGGCGGCGGAAATCGATTTATCTAAGATTTGTTGTTGTCAGCTACGTGACAGGCTCGAAGGCGTCCAAATTGGAACGCGCACGTGAATTTCCCACTTCACATTGCGGCGCGTAACTCGATGGGAATCGTTGAAAAACGACAGAAATAAGGAAAGATAACCGCACACTTGACGCACACATTCAATATTGACAGTCGTAGATATTTGCGATTGGCAAATTATCACCATGTTTGCCACACCTTAAATATTTGAGACTTTAGAAATCAGCAATTTATTTGGCGAGAAATCATCCATTTTGAGCACAAGTGAAAACAAAGTTATCAATTTCTTTCACTTGTAGAATAAAGTACAATCACTAGTAATTAAATTATACATAGTAAATACATACAATGTAAAATTAGGATTTTTTTAAAGGTTCTGAATATTTTTTCTAACATACAAAAAGACCCGAGCTTGTGGATCCTCCAAATCAATCCTCATTTGAGTACAATATCCATGACAAATGTGGGTGCAACATTGTCCTTCTATTTGTTGCATACAAGAAGTCTTCAAATCATTAGTATTAATCAATCCAAAGATATATTCCTTGGCAAAATCTTCATTTGAATCTAATTTCATTGTGAGCATTTTATTTATTTTGACGTATTTCGTGGAGAAAGTCAACTGTTTATCATGGATACCAACAGTATATATACTAATTTCTGGTTGGAAATGATTTGTGGGAATTTCACATAAATATTTTTCACCATTTTTTGGATCTAATGTGGGCCATGGCATAAGCCTGGAATGATGCAAATAATTTTCGAAATGATTCGCATCTGGACTCTTGTTAAATTGAAAATATCCAGTGCAATCATCAGGAAATTTCCATTTGGAAAACATTTTTCCTAATTCCACCACTCTTAAATCATTAGTACTGCAGCTACAAAGTGTACAATCTTTGTCGCTGCAATTGCAACAAATCATGTGCCAATTTTGGCATACGGATGAAATCGAAGTCAGATGATTTTCACATATCACACATTTTGGTATTACTTCTTCGATGTCTTCGTAACCGCCAAAATAGATCTTTATTTCGGGAATAATCAAAGCTTCCACTGGAAGAAGTATTGCATCCGTATCCTGAGTTCCATTTAGCACTCGCCTAAGATTCACTATTTTTCCTTTTAGTCGGAATTCAACCTGGTCATTCGCCACTTTTATCATCACATTGTTGTTCATCAAGCGATCAGCAAATGGAATGCCAAATTTGATCAGCACTTCATTATCCGTATTCACAACTGTATGCAACAGAATAGTTTGTCCTTTTAAGTTAACAATAGTAAATCCGGAGTTCTTTGTTAAAGATTTCAATGAAGTTGCAAATACTGGATAATTCACGATGCATTCATTGCATTGATGTGCATCTTGCATATGTTCAATGATGTTTCTTTGTTCTAAATTCAATGTGTCACAGAATAGACACATAATTTGTCCATCTTCGCATATTGTTGCGTGCATTTTCGTTTCTTCAAATGTTCCGATGATGGAGCAATATTTGCACGGATACTTCAGTTTGGACAGCATATTTTCCAAAGGGATGTTGCGAATCGCCTTTTCGCTTGTACGCTTCGTACACCGCACACAATAATTATAGCCGTCTCCATGTAAAAAAATCGGCGAATGGAGGTACTCATGGCACCTTTTGCAAGATATGCTATTTTCGTTGAAAATGCCATTATTGATGATATTGAACATACCCAGCATTTTCAAAACTTGTTGCACAATTAACTCTAACGCTAAAATTGATTGAATGTGGGCGCCTTACAAAAAAACGCGATATATACATTGATAAGCAATATATTTATCATTAGCGATAAGATATCGCATCGACAAATACGTTTCCCATCAACTCTCTAGAATGCATGCATAACAATGTAACAATTTTGAAATAAAACGTGATGGTTGGGTCAAAATGAACGTTGAATCCCGCGAACTTTACAAGGATATTAATCATTTCATGCCTTTGATGGAAATGCACTGAAGCAAAGAACAAACCGAAATGGACCCTCTCAAAGAGACCATTAGTTTTTTCGATGGCTTCACGTCAATCCAGCCATCGAGTTTCCGGCCAAGAAAAAGTAGTTAGCTTCCACGAAGAGTGTGAAGCACACAATATTTGTATGCGGTGAGTGCGTAGACGTGCAAAGACTACGCAAACGTGCATTTCGAAGCGCATCCTCTATTCCCACTGACCGAACAATATCCAAACGGTGCGCGAATCTTGTTTGCTTGACCTTAGATTCGACTGCTTATACTGCTACCGTTTAAGAAACGTGCATGCCATATTGATTAATGATGATGTACACAAGCTAATGTTTCAACTTGCAACTGACTTTTCCTGGTGAAGAAGACTTTAGCCAAAAATTACAGACATCTAGCTGTAAGTGTTCTTGTAATTTTCATTAAAAACCAATTATCACTTATTTATAAATATTCACAAGGATCCATACATTTTCAAAGTTCTCATGGTGCAATAAAACATATTAACGAATTTCGTTGTAACAGAATATCACATACCCAAATTACCATCCATCCAGGCTTCCATATGGCTTAGCATTTTCGACTCTGGCATCCAAACACACAATCAGCAATATTCTGTTTCTATTCTACTTTTTGCACCTTGATGACATTAATTGCTCCAAATAATTTTGTTTTAAGTAACAATGGTGCAAAAAGTATTTTAATTAACCCCAGATATAAACTCTTATATTGTTTATTTCTTATATGCAAAAATGTACAATTTCTTAAATCGGATAGATGTGTTCATTATACAGTCATTATATTATTTTGCCTGGATACCCATTGTTAAAGCCACATATTCTTTTATTATCAATTATTAATTCATTCTCTCATTTCATTAATAATTCCCAGTTTAGTAGCTTAACTGCCATTATAGAAAATTTCTGTTTCACATTCTTCTTCTTCAATCGAAGTTGACTCATAATGCATTTCTAAATGATTTATTCAAGTCCTAATACACAAATTCTAAGTCTTGATCTCATTAAGTGTAAGAATTTAAACAAATATGGAAAGATCACAAATGCTGCCATACATTATTATATTCCAATCGTTGTAAACCAGTCTTGCATTAATTTTCCAATCAGTTCATACCTGAAACTTACAGATTATAGATCAATTGTATTTTAACATGTACCCAGTGCTTATTTTTGAATCATTAATAACAACACAAGCTTTAATAAATTGATATCACAAGTTACAAATGAAACCATAATAAACAGAAAGTATGCCAACATAGGTTAACTCCTGGAGGGAGTAATGCACAACGGGAGTAATAATCTGTGGTAATAACATTACTCCTTCCATGAACCAGCTGATAAGTGAAAGCAAATATTTATCAAAAGAGTCTAATTAATGTTAAAGTTTGTGCAACTTGGCTGGTAATTTGGAGGTTGACCTTATAAAGCCAGTGATAAGAATGAAGGTGGGTTTGAGGAGTAATAACCTCATTAGAAAACCAGGGTTCAACAGGGTTACAGCAGAGACAACAGTTTGTCTCTGGATACAGTAATCATTCATCCAAAGTATGTAATGAATATTGTTTTCATATAATCCATAACTAAAAATGTTGCTTCTTTCATAGCTAAGTAATGCAGTTTTGCCACCTTCTTCTTACTAGTATTGATGATGGGATAATGGACAGTGGTTTTCTAACAGCTAATGTAAGTCATAAAATTTGTGTTACTTTCCTGAAAGATTAACTAAATATGATTATGTAGTTATGATAGTGATGCTAATTGCACCTCAACTCTAAGAAGACCCCATTCTTCATTGTTAGCCAGCATTCTGACTAGAGTGAGGGCGCACCTATTTCAGTAGCATGGTGTTGCTACCACTACCTTTTCATGCAAATCACAAGGTATGTAAAACTCATGTGATTTAATGCATTGTAACAGTACTGAGGGAATTTGTTTCTAATTTATATGATTTTTTTCACAAATGCACACAGAGTGCATGCACTGATGAAGGAAATATTAACATGTAATATAAGTTACATTCTCAATTTGCATGATGTTTTTAAATAAGAGAATTGGACAAATGTTTAATGATTATGTGTTTTCTACAGGGTTCAATCATTTGGAAACTCTACAACTACAACTATCATACAACTATTTATTGGAATTTGCAACTTTATTTGAGCTATCAGATTGTGTCTTTATGTTCAGGTATGTAGAAGAAATTGCATCATTCAACAAGACATGATCCTAACACATTTTTAAGCCCAGTTAGTAACTGTTATGAAAATTGAATTGCATTCCAATTGGTGATAATATAATTGGACACTTGCGCCCTCTCATGGCGTAACAGTGGTAACATCTCAATTGTTTTTGGAGTTGTTTACAAAATTGACCGGCATTTGTTAATTATGCGCCATCTTGTAATTTTGTGCTTTTCAGCGTTCATTAGTGACGCTCATCAGTTAATGTAAAGAAATTGAATAATTGTCGCGTATAATTATATTTGGTGGTGTCATTATTTGCCAATAATTAATCATAAAATTTGTGCAACATGACGTACCTTGGAGATTGGTTTTTATTCAACTCCGCTATACCCGTCCCAAGCCGGGGGCCTTATCACGCAAGAGATAAGGAAGGAGGAGGGTTCGAGGAGTAACAACCTCGTTAAAAAACCAGGGTTCAACTGGCTCCGGTTGTTAG
>JARJDZ010005778.1:0-45274 GCA_030264555.1 Aleochara sp. GC000083
CCGAGTCTTCGGTGTACGTCGCCGTACACGTACCCACTGAGCCACCGCGGCTTCTTACTAGAACTAGTAAAAAACTGACATAAACGTTACCGAAATTTTCGGCGCTCGTTTAAACGAAGCATACTGCCATATGTATTTCACTCTTTGCATTGAACTTATGGAAAAATAGGAATTTGAAATGAGCAAAGACTATAGTCTTGGTACTATTTTTTGGCCATTTTCGCACGTTGAAAATGTGCAAAGACTATAGTCTTGGTACTATTTTTCGGCCAATTTCGCACGTTGAAAATAAGCAAAGACTATAGTCTTGGTACTATTTTTCGGGCAATTTCGTAGGTCAAACAAGTGGTGCTGATACACATGATAAGTATAAGAGGAGCACAATGTGTGAACAATATAGAATAAAATTCACAACAAAGCATTCATCCAACACAAAGTCATGTTACATCTGGTTCACCTGAAACAAACAAGTGAATACAAAACAAACCTACAACTTTCTGTGGGTCCTGAATTCAGTTACGAAGCCAAGTGTGGAAGACATACACGACACTGGTGAAAGGTGTAACTTGTAATCAATTGCTGCAATGAATAACGCACATCACAAAATACCACTATAACAAACGAGTCAAGAAACATGAAAGATAACACGCAGCACATAAATTTGAAGCCACTTGTTGAAGCGAATATGCGCAGCAGAGTTTATGAACAACCATTTTTGCCGACGGTGCACTACAGAATGCGGTTTAACGTTTAACGCATATAAATCCGACGACAAACGGAGAAGTAAACAAACAAAACTGATAAAAAACATACCGATCACGCGATGTTCAACGCTCCTAAAGTACCTCCATCATGCAAGTGGCGTTTCTAGCCATATTCGCAAAAATAAATATAATAACTCATGTGTTCACATATCGAATACACGACAATTATAAAATACCTTAGTAATTGCAGCAAAATGTCCAACGAAGCCCAAAGTACCTCCATCATGCAATGGCGACGTTAGCCACACTCGCGGAATCTGTAAAAATAAAAATAATAACACATGTGTTCACATATTGAATAGACAAGTATAAATTATTTACAAAATACCTTAATAATTGCAGCAAAATGCCTAGCGCTGTCCAAAGTCATCATGCAAATGCAACTCTAGACATACTCAAAGAATCTGCAAGAATTAAAATAATAACACATGTGTTCACATATTGAATAGACAAGTATAAATTATTTACAAAATACCTTAATATCTGCTGCAAAGTGTCCAACGTTGCGTAAAGTTCGTCCATCATGTAATGGCGACTTCAACCATACACGTAAAATCTGCAAAAATAAAAATAATAAGACATGTGTTCACATATTGACCACACAAGAATAAATTGTTTACAAAATACCTTAATATCTGTTGAAAAATGTCCAACATTGCACAAAGTGCATCCATCATGCAATGGTGACTTCAACCATACACATAGAATCTGGAAAAATAAAAATAATAAAACATGTGTTCACATATTGACCACACAAGAATAAATTGTCTATAAAATACCTTAATAACTCCTGCAAAATGTCTAAGATTGCACAAAGTTTATCCATCATGTAATGGTGACTTCAACCATACACATAGAATCTCCAAAAATAAAAATAATAAGGCATTCATTCACATATTGACCACATGAAAATAAATTGTTTACAAAATACCTTAATAACTGCTGCAAAATGTCCAATGTTCCTCCATCATGCATCAGTTTCTCCATCATGCAATGACAACTTCAACCACACACATAGAATCTGCAAAAATAAAAATAATAAAACATGTGTTCACATATTGACCACATGAGAATAAATGGTTTACAAAATACCTTAATATCTGCTGTAAAATGTCCAACGTTGCACAAAGTGCATCCATCATGCAATGGCAACTTCAACCATACATATAGAATCTGGAAAAATAAAAATAATAAAACATGTGTTCACATATTGACCCCACGAGAATAAATTGTACATAAAATACCTTAATAACTGCTGCAAAATGTCCAAGGTTGCACAAAGTTCATCCATCATGTATAAAAATAATAAGGCATTCATTCACATATTGACCATACGAAAATAAATTGTTCACAAAATACCTTAATATGGCTGCAAAATGTCCAACGTTGCACGAAGTTCCTCCATCATGGAAAGGCTACTTCAACCATACACATGGAATCTGCAAAATAAATATAATAAGACATATGTTCACATATTGACCATACGAGAACAAAGTATTACCAAAATACCTTGACAATTACTACAAAATTCTGACACAGCCTAACATTCCTCCACATGTGCCAATTCCTCCAATTGTGCCACAATTTACATTTTCACAAAATTGAATAATATCATCAAATAAATACATTTTCCTCTTAATAACACGGAATAATCCATAGTAAAACTGGAAATTCCTAAATAATTTAGAATTTGAAATTAAGTGTCATTAATTCACAAATTGAAATTAGAAAAATCAAGTATTGCCCTCTATCGGCAGGTAGTAAAACTTTAGCTTAGCCAGGAAATTCACCTATTATAGGGGAATATCACAATGGGCGACACAAGTGCTGGTATTAAAATTGTAAACAGCACGAATTATACAAATTTATGCAAACGCGCTAAAGTGCACCTCCCGCATTAAAGGTCGTAACGATCCAGCAGTTGTAGAGATTGTTTAAAACGTTTAAGAGTTCTGGAAGTAAAAGCATGAACTTTCAAGCCGCGAAAATTACACTTTAGACGCCTTCAGCCAAGAGAATGATTTGTACAATACCTTATGAAACTACTGATGATGCATTCCAACTGATTCCAATATGTACCCTGTTCTAGATGTTCCTCCCATCTGTAGACAGTGGCGGATTTAGGTGGTGCGGGGCCTGAGGCGCAATTAGATTTTGTAGCCGCCCATTTCGGGTTCGAGGCGCAAATAAATTTTGGAGCCCATTTGGGGCCCCTTAAGTCCATCATTTGATGATATACGGGGAAAAACTTCTGTCCGGAAATCCGCCACTGTCTGTAGAGCCAACTCCAACAAACCTTTGAAGAATCTGAAACAAGAATAATTATGACATATATTACAATGTATTATATTTCTATAAATACATTATATAATACCATAACAGACTGCTGCAGGTGCTTGCAATGCACATAACAAATTGTTAATACACTACCTTAAGGGACTGCTGCAGAGGCCCACACTGCTTGGAGATGCTTCCCAAATGTCCCTCACTTCTTGAAGTTCTTTATATTTGTAGAGGAACCATGAAGTAATCTAAATAAAGAAAAATCATGAGATACATTATAACCTATTATATTTATATGAATAAATTATTAAAACGATACCTTAAAGAGACTGCTGCAGGTGCCTACATGCTTGATAAAGTTTTCCAAATTTCCCTGACATCCCTGCATCACAGTGCAGACATTGCAGAAATTATAATAGAAACTAACCCTAATTAAATGGATTTTTAACGTTAAAAATTAAGATGTCAACGTTAAACTTGTAAATAAACAGTAACTAATGTATTAAAAATCAATGCCACGTAAGTATTTTTATATTCGCATACACCGTAGAGAAGTGTTTAAATGTAATAATCGCAAAGCAAAACTGGTCGTAGGTCAATGAAACGATAAATTTTCGGTGAAACACAAACAACAAATATTGGGTGTAATAATTATGCAACCAGTCTAAGCGTGTGATATTGAGGGTTACATAGTACGAAGTCAGATGTCCACTTATCAGCTGAATTAGATTAAAAGCCTGCTAGAACCACGACGTAACAAAGGGCTTACCGTGCGATGGCATTGTTTATAAGGCTCCAACAATGTAATAAAAATGTCTGTCGGCTACAATTACGTTGGCATAGTGTCTTCTGCCAAAGAAAAAATAGGAAAATTTTACCACACACATTCTACATTCAGGTAAGTTAATGATTACACAACCTATTTGCAAGTTGATTAACAGAAAATTACAGGTGAAAACTAGTAGCACAAATAAAAAAGCTGAGAAACAAAGTGGCATATTTGCAAGAAATTTCAATCGATTAAAAACTTTCACATTCACACCAAAAGTGAATCAGACAAGAGGATGTTTTCATCCTGGAGCATCAGCTCTCTCACGAGAAGACTTTCAAATATCCACAAAGGCACCAGTTACACCCAGAGAAATGGTGGCTGCTATGCTACAGTACATTTGGCCAGCTGATGATCCAGCAATCAGGAAAAGAGTTACCACTGCTGTTGGATTATTGGTAGGAGCTAAATTACTCAATGTTTGTGTGCCATTCATATTCAAGTATTCTGTAGATTATTTAAATGTGGGAGGCACATTGAATATGAATACTGCTCCAGAGACAGTTGCTACAATAGCAACCAGCCTGCTCCTTGGATGTGAGTTGCATGTGTTTGCACAAGCAAGCAAAATATAATTTTATTTTTTTTTGTAGATGGTATTGCACGAGCTGGTTCTGCAGGCTTCAATGAGCTACGCAATGCTGTTTTCGCAAAAGTCGCCCAACATTCCATACGAAAAATCGCTAATAATGTGTTTTTGCACTTACATAACATGGATTTGCAGTTCCATTTGGGCCGCCAGACGGGTGCACTCTCAAAAACCATTGATCGTGGCTCTCGTGGCATCAATTTCGTGCTGTCTGCGATGGTTTTCAACGTCGTACCGACGATATTCGAGCTGGCATTAGTCTCCAGCATTCTCGGCGTCAAATGTGGGGCTGCATTCGCTGGAATCTCTCTGGGATGCGTCGGTGTCTATGCCGCGTACACCTTATCCGTAACGCAGTGGCGGACAAAGTTTCGTGTCTACATGAATAAAGCAGAAAATGAGGCTGGGAACAAGGCGATCGATTCGTTAATTAATTATGAAACTGTAAAAGTATGATACTTGAGCCATTTTTGTGGCTGATATATTAATGAATGTCTATCCTTTCTAGTATTTTAACAACGAAAAGTTCGAGGCAGACCGCTACAACAGCGTTCTGAGAAAGTACGAGGAAGCCAGCCTGAAGACGAGCACCAGTTTGGCGTTGCTCAATTTTGGACAAAACGCGATCTTCAGTGCTGCGCTTAGCGGCATTATGATTTTAGCAGCGAATCAAATAGTCCAAGGTAAATGTTAGTTTAAAATGGCGGACGACGTGTTTCATTTGTTGTGTTCAAAGGTAACATGTCTGTGGGAGATCTTGTCATGGTAAATGGTTTACTATTTCAACTATCAATTCCCCTTGGATTCCTTGGAAGTGTTTATCGCGAGGTTAGACAGGCTTTGATTGACATGCAGACGATGTTCACCCTTATGACAATGGAATCGGCCATTAAGGTTTGACTATTATTCTATTAACAAGTATTAATGGCTTACCTAATGGCGTCTCATTGCAGAATAAACCACAAGCTCCATACATGTATGTTGATTCGAAAATGTCCACTATCACATTCGACCATGTTAAATTCGACTACGGACCCGGCAAGGAAATCCTAAAAGATCTGAACTTCACCATACCCGCAGGAAAGAAAATAGCCATTGTTGGTGGTTCCGGTTCTGGGTATGCTATGCACACTATGACTTGGGACACATGCACATTAGACATATTGTTTTAGAAAATCAACAATTGTTCGACTACTTTATCGATTTTACGAACCTAAATCAGGCAGGATCCTGATCAATGGACAAGACATTCGAGATGTTGATATTAACAGTCTACGCCGAGCAATTTCAATCGTTCCTCAGGATTCCGTTCTCTTTCACGACACCATTAACCACAACCTCCATTATGGCGACTTGCAAGCCTCACCAGAAAAGGTCGTTGAAGCGGCCAAAATGGCGGAATTGCACGAATCAATCATTCGCTGGCCACAAGGTTACAATACGCAAGTTGGCGAAAGAGGATTGAAACTTTCCGGAGGCGAAAAGCAACGTGTTGCCATTGCACGCGCTATTCTGAAAAACTCACCAATTCTTGTCTTCGATGAAGCAACCAGTTCTCTGGATTCAATTACCGAACATGTACGTATACTTAAAGGAAGTGCGTTAACAAACTAATTGCTGAATAATTTCAGAATATTTTGAACGCTTTGAGGCGCGCAACTGAAGGACGCACAAGCATCTGCATCGCACATCGTTTAAGCACGGTGCGGGACGCCGATGAGATTCTCGTGCTGGAAAACGGCACGGTTCGCGAACATGGAAGTCATAACGAACTAATCAAGAATGCAAGTAGTTTATATGCAATGTTATGGGCGACGCAAAACCAGCAGGCGAATGTGCCCCAATTGACGATCCCAAAGTAACCCAAATAATTACTGTATTAACTAACTCATATTTATAATGTCCACGGAGAGCGAATGTAAAGATCTTGTAAGATATTGTACATTAAATACCTTGCGTTGTTGTGTTAGCCAATTCTTTTTTGCACATAAATGACACAGTTTTCATCGCCGTCATGGCAACGAAAAAATGACGTGATACAAACATGTGATGGTTCTGCATTGCAGGGCGCCCAATTCGAGTACGAAAACATTTACACCTTTTTTACAGCATTGCTGACAGAGAGCTGGTAAATTTGCAATGGCGAGCGCGTGCTCCAGTAGTGTCTCCGTGCAGAAGTCCTGCACGGACCATTCGTCAGCGAACACAGTTACGAATCGGTAAGGCAATCAAAATATAACCTGTTCCTGCCCTGCTGATTTGTTTCCCGAACGTTTCCTTGCATCCCAAGACGAAAATGTGATAATGAATTGGCTTGCTCGTCGAATACAAGGTGCTTCCTGCAAAAGAAGAAGCCGAAGAATCCTCTAGCGTCCTCAATTCGACCACCCGCACGCCAGGATAATGTGCGACAAAGGGTACATTCAGCGAAATTGGCGAAGATTCGAACGCTTCAAAGTCAGCTCAACGATGCAAATTATCATTTGATGGAGTTGGCGCAAGAAAATCGCGCATTGAAGACGACACAACGACGCACTGATAAAGCTCTCAGGAAGTAAGTACCATCGGTAGTACCGTCATAAACAACAAGTAAAACACAATTATGATTTTAGTTATGAAGGCGTTAACGCGGATTTACCACGTTTGATAAAATCGCATGAAGAGGAGAATCGCGTCCTGAGCGAGAAAAATCGAACGATGAAGAAGCAATTGAGAGATGTAACCGACCTTTTGAAGCAACGCGACGACGAATTACTTGCAGTCAAGGATCAACTGAAACATCTCACTGCGCTGGCAAAGGATAAACACCTGGAGGAGCGTCAGCAATTACGGGACTCTCTAAATGAGGCGAAGGTCACGATTAAGAACTACGAAGCTGAAATTAGCATGTTGAATCGCAAACTGATCCTGGAAGTCAAGAATTGTCGACAGAAAGTCAACGCCGAAGTCTACAAGTACAAAAAATGCCAACAGGAGCTTGCGCAAGCAATTGGCGAAATCGATCGCCAAAATGAAGTATTAAGCAACTACTTTTCTTTGTAAAACACTTAACTGATTTTGTTTTTAGAGTAAGGGACGACTATTACGACGTCGCTTCGAAAGTCCTCCAGGTCAAAGAAAATCTACTCCAAATCTGAACCGCAGCGTGTCCAAAGAAACCATCGAATCCTCCGAAATAAAACTTGAACCGATCAAGAGCAACAGCGGTAACGCGCGAAATTCAATAACTTCCCCAGTGGAGAACATCAAAGCGCGACTCAGTTCCACCGAGAGCCGCCCGCACAAGATCGAAGATTTCCACGACATCCTCGACAAGATAAACATGGAGGAGGAGTTCCTGAAGAAGAGCCTACAATCGGGTTTGCGCAACGGCAAAATCAAACCCACCAAGTTGGAGACACTCGTTCAGCACATTGGCAGCGCCAAAAAAGAGGATTCGCCAGGTAAAAAGGTGAAACATAAATCAAACCAGGAAGCAGTCAAAGAGAGCGTGAGAAGGACGCAGGAATTCATTGAAAATGAAATACAAGTTAGCAGTCGTCAAGGAGAAATTATTACGCAAAAACCTGAAGATATCTCACCACCAGAAGCGGTGATAAATTTCGATGAAATCAACCAGACAATCGATGAAGGAACTCTATCAGATACTGAAGAGATTGTACAGAATCATTGGAAGAGTTTGCATGAGTCTGAGAAGGAATTTAAACGTGTCCAGGAGGAATTGAAGGAAATAGCCGAAATTGAGGAGCGATTTGGGACGCAACCTCAGGATATTGCTGATGAATTTGTCGTAAATGGTGTGCAAACGTCTCCAAAGGCTCAGGAAGTCGTAGTGAAAGACGACGACCAGGAATTAGTAAATGAAATTTGGGGCGAGGAGTTCAAGTTTAGGAAATCACGTCAGGTGAACGTCAAGAATGACCAAATATCGACCAAGGAAATAAAGGATCCAATCGTTGCACTCGAAAAGAAGAAACAACTACTTGCAGCTCTTAGAGATATAGACAATGGCAAAAGCCTGGATATCGATTCAAAAATGGATAAAAGTTCCAAAAACAATCAACTCCACGTGGAGAACAAAAAATCTAGATTACTCAAAGAATTATTTGGTTGATACTTACAAAACGCTTTAAATAAATGTTTGAAAAACTACTTTTGTTTGACCTGGCTGTACTACGTATGAATGGACACTGAATGTTCAAGTAAAGTGTCCAAACTTGTTTTTTATTTTTCTTCATATATTATTATAATAAGAAAAGCATACGAAACTGTTACTGTTAGTAGTACAATATTATGTGGAGAGCTTGCTACATAAATGCCATTCCATTTTGCTTCTTAACTAGCTAACTTGTTTGTTTTTTTTTCTCATTTATAATTTTTCAACGAAAACACAAAGTAAATATCATCACAGAAGCAAGGTGCGGCCATTTTTGCGAATCGCTCAGAATATATTCCCATGTAATTCAATAATCGACCAGATGAAGCCCTTTCAACGATTTCCCTAAGCTAGAATTGTACAAACGACGAAAATAATCCACCAAACGTCAACATTCGGCAGTGATTCTGTCCGATTCGTAAAGATTTGACTGCACCGCAATAAAGCACATTATTTGTTCCTTTTTTTCAACATTATCATTTGTTACATCTTTTTTTGTTTGCTTACTTGTTTCTAAAGAATGACCATTCGTAACCATAAACGCATTCACACTCAAGGCAGCACAGCGGTTGTTTGTTTAAAGAATGTAGGATTTTTGAAAATATTCTTTTCCATTGTATAAAACGCGAAGAAACACATTTACAAAACGACGCCCGCTCTCATATCATATCATATATCCACATTGAGAGAGTGATATCATATCAACCAATTTTACAGACCATACATGAGCATATTGATATCATTCAGATTTCATAATTCGATTCATCATCATCGAGTTAAAATATAGTTTTCTTTGTTTGTTTTTATTATCCATTCCTAACTAATGATAGTGCAAGAAACATACGTTTGTTTCGAAGCTGCAATTGTTCGCGTTTTCGTTTTCTTACGAGATTTTTCGCTGCGCACGAAGAACGTGCGCGAATGGCTAAGCTAAATAGCTGGGCGAGGCGACTCCCAATTGTTAATTAACCTTTTTGTTTCACTAAAATTTACCACCTCTTCATAATTGATAATACTAAATCGAGTCACACCAAACTCGACATTAATGAGGGCAAATTAAAACGAATTTAAAACTAGATATATGTATGAGAATGAAAAAAAGTAGAGTAGTTGATAAAAATATTTGAATATAAAAGAATCGCGGCAAGGTTCTTGTGCATTTCCATCAGCAACTCTTATCATCAGTTGAGAACCTATAGATTAATGCAACGCAGGAAATGATATCGTTAATAATCGCAATAAGTGGGTGACGAGTGGATGGCCGCAAGGGTCAAACTCGTCGTGAGTACTAATCAATACAGCGTTTCATGGCTTAACCAGACGAGGCGGTCACCTGCTGATTGGCCAAGATGTTCGCCTTATTCTGGCGCACTGTTTCAGCACGACGTTCCTATAACAAACGTTTGATTAATCAGCAGGATGGTGGGCCCCAAGCAACATGCATCGAAGATATACTGCTTATATCGCTTCATATTCCCAATCCTCTATCAAATTTGGGGATAATCGAGATATTTTTCAACAGAGATCAGAAACGAAATTATTCAATTCCTTCAACCATAAAGTTCCTATCAGAATTCTCTTTTTTAGTCATACATAAACCATGCTAACTTAATAGTATATTCCACAGAAGAAATTTCAAATCCTAATTCAGAACCAAGATAAGAAACACATTCACAAAAACAACCAATTGGAAACAGAAAACACTTTGAATCTCTCGATTAAGAAATCAATCCTAACAAGAAATGAAAACTAAAACAATTTCAACATTCATTGAAGACTATCCAGCCAATTCGAATTGGAAATATCGAAAAGATCTGACCATACGAATTACTACTCTTATCATTGAGTATATAAACGATCTCAAATAAATGTTAAACTTTTCAGTTACAATAAAGAAGAACTGAAAACAGAACAATTTTAACATCTATAAAGACTATCCTTCCCATTGGAATTGGAAATATCAGAAAGATCGGATCCTACCAATTACTACTCTTATCATTGAGTTAATAAACGATCTCAAATAAAGGCTAAACTTTCAGTTACGATAAATGCAGTATAGGGGCAATTGTCGACATTTCAGTAAAGGTCACGCAACAGCGACAAAATAGTCGTCACTGCATTTTCATCTTTGCACAACACAAATGTCAAATGAATATGATGTGCGTTCGCTGTAGAAGCGATAAATAATGTTGATGAGTACTCACGTTTTTCTTGATGTTCTCTAGTTTTTTCTGCAACTCCTTTTCTCGGTTCTGTTCAGCGGTGCTCAACTTTGTCTCGATTTGCGTCGAAATCTCCGTCTTGACGCTCTCCAACTTTTGCTTGACTTCTACTGTACGCTCATTCTAACGAAATAAACGTGGACGCAAAATCAAAACATGCAGTTCGTGTGAATGAAATAAAGAATTGTGCGTGATATACTAACGTGTTTTTTGACTGTCTCGATTTTCCGCTGCAACTCCTTTTCGCGATTTTGCTCCGCCACGGAAAGTTTCGTCTCGATCTGTTGCGACACCGTCGAAATCTTATCCTCGAGCGTCGATTTGATTTCAACAGGACGTGTGTTCTATGAGAGGTGACAAGTTGTATGATGAATGTGTAAAGATGGATAAAAATTGCAAAAAAAGCTACGAATTTGTCAGCTCGAAAATAATGACAAATCAAAGAACCAGATAACAAAAAAGGACTTCCTGGTTGCCCTGTGTTACTTACATGCGTGCGCAGCTTCTCCTTAGTTTCCAACTCCAATTGTTCGCGTCGATTCTGAGCATGATCAAGCTTCTCCTGGACGGCGCTCTCAAGCTGCTGCAGCTTAACGCTGTTTATGGCACGAACACGCTGCACTTGGTCCTCCTATTGCGTATTAGTGCGAGAATATGCAACGTGCGATGGATATGAAGATGATGATGCGAATACATAAAATGCGTGAATGATACGACATTGATATATCAACTTACATGCTCCTTCAGACGTTCAAGCATCTTCTTGATGTTCTCATCGCGATGCACCGACGCCGACTTCAGCTTGTCCTCGATGGCCGAGCGCACCTCGTCCGTCTGCTGCTCGAGCGACAAGCGCGTCTTCTCCACGTTCTCGATGTGATCTTTCAGCTTGCTCTTCAGGTCGGTGATGTACGCCTCGCGCTTGCCGACATGATTCTCCATCTTCTGCTCGAGTGCCTCGCGCGTACTAACAATGAACTGGCTCGTTTGCTCGTCCTTCTTGCGCGACGCATCCTCAATCTTCTGCATCTTCGCCGACAGTGCAGCCATCTTGTTGAGCTCCAGCTGCTGGCGACGCTCCTCGGCGGCGCGCAGCTTCTCCTCGATCTCCTCGACGGTCATGCTCTTGTTGGGCGGCGAGGCGGTGCGCTTCGGCGGCGGCGTCGCCTTCGCGTCCGGCTCGCCGAGGATGACCTCGTAGCAGAGACCGCCGCGCGTCTTCTCCTGGCAGCGCACCTCGGTTGCTGGAAAGGACAAATAATTAGATTGACTTAGTATAAAAGTAACACGTAGAAAACGAAAAAAAAATAAGAAAAGTGACATCTGCTGCTTTCATCATCTCCCAATGGGGTCGAATGGGCGGATGGAGGCGGCGAATACACCGAGTGTTACGCATACGTATTCAATTCGTTTCGAAGGTGGCATTATGCGGTCGTAAATATTCGGCACGCTCAGTTGGCGAGTGTTTGCGTGCGCGCCGACATAGACCCCGTGGCGGCGGCGGCGTCCGCCAGGCTCGAGATCAATAAGGGGTCTCGACGTGCATGACGGGGGTGGCTGCCAACGGCAGCTCGTATAACATCGCAGGCCTCACTCACTTTTCCTGTGTGCGTCGTCGTCGTTTGCCATCAATTTTGAATGCGGTGGCTCCACTCGTTCCATTCTATTGCCGCCCCCAGCACCAGGAGCTCCAGCACGCACTCGTGCGTGTTGTTCATCGCAGCATCCGATGGATAGGAAACCGCATTCTGTTAATGAGCCGGTAGCAAGTGCAAAATTCGGCTGGTCAGTCATTTTGGGGGCGGCAAGCAATAATCGAGCGTAAATCACCGCGGAAATAATTTACTCACCGCATTGCGGCAACGAGAGAGACATGAGGGGAAATTCACTTTTCACTCTCGTTAATTAACCGCTGAAATTGCATAATACGAGGACGGCAATAAACATGACAACCCCGAGGGGTGGCAATTAAACGAGATGACCCATTAGTACCAGACGATAGTAGCATTACAGCCCCAAAATCATACATCACTTCATTGCATAATAAAAAACGAAGAAATCAAATTTCCAAATGAAAACCAAAATGCAAAATCAACATTTTTGAGGTACTTACTGACAAATTGGACTTTCTTTCCAGCTGACGGTTGCACCGTGCGCGGTTTCGTTTTCGTTTTCGCCATAAAACCCTGATGGTGCATTTGTACTGCACAAAGAACATCTTATTGTTACAGCAATATATCAAATTCAAAATTGCATTGCCAAAAATAGTTTAAAGTTCTTTAAAGTTGCCTAATTTCAACTATCTACAATGCAAGAAAAAAGTAAAAGTGAACAACGAGAAGCGTGAGTGAAATCAGACAACATTCAGGGGAAAATGGAATGTGACCATTTGTGGGAGGCGGCAGTCGTTGCTGCCCCCATCGTATGAGTCATTCAAGCTGGTGGATGCCGGCTCCACTGACTGATAAACCCCATAAGGGAGATGGCAGCCAGCACACAAACATGCTGTAATTAGGTACTCGACTTTCATTCAAAACTTGAAGTTCTACATTCAGAAATTCAAAGCAAAACGTAATTGGAACATTTAAACTAATCACAAAGCGATGAAAAAGAACAACCTTGAACTATCAGGAAGTTTGTACAAGTTTCTTGAGGAAATATAACAAAACCGAATCGATTTACTTCAGCCGAATGAAAATTGCAACATCATTTGGGCAAAAATACCATCCTGAGAATTGAAACGAGTCTCAAAGGTGATTTATTATTAAGTTTCTTTGCTGAAGTTCAAGTTTACCTTCCCCAAATCCCCCAGAAACACGTCGCATAAATATTTAATGCATTTCTTAATTTGTAGGCGCTAAAACAGCAATCGAAACATGGAAAAAGTGAAAACTGGTCAGATAACTTCAAGTGAAACTTGAATTCTAATGAAAACTTGATTGCTGCATTAAGAAAATGAGAAAATCTTGCTCGCATGCCAAAAGGAAAAGTGAAAAGATCATGTAACATACAAAAAAATGTCTACAAGAAAGCAATCCAGGAATGAAAAGTCATAAACATAAGAGCATCATCGTCCTTGACTTGATTTCTTATCGTTCGTTTGAGCCAACTGAGGTAAAAGCCATATAAAAGTTGCGGTAAAAATCGTAGAAAGCGACGCAATTATAACTCGACCCTCTATCGATCGTCTATTGATAGCATTGCAACAACGACCAAATGCGGCAGTGAAACGTGACTTAATTGCCGCCTTCTGGGCAAACAACGAAAAGCGCCCTGAAGAAGCGGTCTACGTACCTGCTGCAGGAAGTGGTGCCCTGCAGGTGTGACAGAAGCACTGCAGCACTGACTCGCGCATTAGACCGATGAGCATCTTGCCGAAACGATTCAATCCAACACTACTAGACTAGAGAATTAATGGGGAGCTTCTTCGTCGTGCTGGCGATGGCAAGCAGGTGCGCGTCGTGGGATTGCAATAGACGGTCGGCTCTTCGAGGTCGGAAACGTTAACGGCCAGCGGCTGGAGGCGGCGATAGAGATGGTGGTAGATGGACGTCAGCGGGCGCACTGTGCGCGTTCGGCGTCCTGCAGGTGTGGTACCGGCGTTTTTCTGCGGCGGCGTCGATGACGACGTGCAGCGCCGGTCGCCACCGCCGCCGCCGCCGCCACGGTCGATAGTCGACGGCGCCACTTCGCGACGACGCCGGCGCTCCATCCACGACGGAGGCGGCAACATCCTGTAGACGTTTCGGAGTTTGCCAATGAATCAGATCGCGTCCGCCGCCCAAACGCGAATAACAACAACGCGGAAACAAGAAATTGCGGACTGAATGCATTTGCAGCGACAACTCGTCGGGTGCATTCACCTCCTTCGACGAATTTGCCATTGACGAAACGCGAGGAACGCGCAAACAGAAAGAGAAACAACATTGATGATGAAATGCATCGTTTGCCGAATACAAAGTTTTGCCAATTTGTGGGTTTCTAGTGCCAGCACGCAAATGCAATCATATTTCACATGCAAACCATCTCTGACTACAACCAAAAACATTTCTCAATTCTCCAAGTCAAAAATGCATACTTTGATAAAATTACAATCACTCCTCATTCAGAAATACTACTCATTAACATGTCTAATTTGCAAAATAATTAATATTTTGCTCTGCAAACTTGAAAACATTAAATTGACCTTAGGCGCTACTATCGGATAGATAACCGAACCGATACAACGCACAATTGTGCAAAACCATTAAAATTCATTCCACGAACGTGAATGACACCTCGAAATAAACAAATAACGCAAGCGGAATTGCACACATTGCTTGCGACAAGGAAAGAGAGGAATTGTTGCTGCAGCTTGTCCAGCTTGGGCACTGGCCTCTCACAATCTGACTTGGACAAGTTGCACCGCACCACGACGACGATGTTCAAGGTTGCATTGCATCGAATCGTTTGAGGCAGGCGGGCCCCCATGCGCTCGTAAATTGCAAACACATATCTCGCCTTCTTCGAGTGCTGCCTTTGTTGTCATTTTCTCAAGCAGCACACATTCGATGGAGGCAAATCGGCCGCATTCGACCTGCAACAAGCTGATATATCATGCCGTTCGAGATAAAACAGAAACCAACGAAAACCAAACAAGCTCAAACAAAATAAGACCAAATTCAGGAAGAATAAACCAGTTACCAGTTTGCTAGAGTTGAAGTTGTGAACTCAAACAGTTGAGGTCACAAGAAAACAATTTGACTTCAATTTAGATTTACAGTTTCTTCAGTTTGAACATATTCATCGATATTGTTCACTTGAATTTGAAATTATACGAGTTGAAATGTTGTTTTGAAAGAAATCATTTTAAATTACATGATTCTAATAAGGCAAATCACTTTCTTACAAGTTTTCTGAACTGGTGATCAAAAACTATTTGTTTTATACTGGTTTTGAAAGAATTTTTTCTCATTAAATGTATTGACTCTATTCTTCCTCTTTGTGTACAATAAACAAAATCAAAAGGAAGTCAACAACTTGTATGCATCATTCGTTAACCCTGAGGTCCTCAACTTCAGACTTCTCGCATAAATTAAATTCGTTTATGGCACGATATCCCGTATTTGGTAACTTGTCGGCTGGCACCTTTTCCCCGTTGACCATTTCGGTCTTATTCGACATTTTGGGGCCTACGAGAGTCCCCACGCAAAACGAATGCACGCTGATCGTAGATTCAAGCCGAATATGCAAATTACTGAAGAATTAAACTAATAAGAAGGAAAATAGCCTGATGGAGATATTGATGGAGAATTTAGTGCGTCATCTACTCCTTGAAATAAGACAAGTAATCTGGATATTTATAGTCTACATAGTCAATTTCAACAAGCCGATTCAAAAACGAGTGAATCATCGAGGCTAATGGCCCAAACAAAGAAACTACTAAATTTTTCCATTCGTACCTTGCTTGTTATCTTCAAGTTGCTATTATCTTGTTAATCCGCAAAAATATGAGTATAAACAGGCTCTGATAATAATTTTAGATGGTGAGTCACGACTAATTGGGATCTGACTGGAGATGATTACTATAATTATCTTCTAATTAGAAAAAGTCATCAACATCATTTTACCATGATGATGAAAGTCGACAAAATGGAGGTGTGCATCAGCTTTCACCTCAATTAGTTGACAAATTTGGTTGCAGCCCAAATTCAAGATTAGCATTCGAGATTAAGATAACGAGATCAAAATTAACAAGTGTAATGAGTCGTGAACGCTATTTGGACGCAATAGCCAACAATTTCATTGTTGTGGGCTACATTTAGAGGCTCGGCCTGCAATTATTCTAGTGGGTGCAAGCCAAAGCGTCGTTTGTTTCAATGATGTCCAATTGCTCGTGCAATTGACGAGTATGCAAGCCCTCGAGTACTTACAAATTCAAGACGCCTGCAGCTAATAAAGGGGCGCAGTTCTTTGTTGACTCTGCTCGGTTTGTACAACGCTAATTCGCATCGCTTGGTTCCTCAGAGTCGGTTCAAATGCAAAGCAGTCGCCAACTCCAACGAGGCGAGTAGGTGGAAGATACAAATAAACGCTATAGTTGTTATTTACTTACACGGACTTGTTTGCACATCTGCCATTGTATCTCTCGTACGTGTAGAACTAACTGCTGCTTGGAAGTCGAACTTTTTTCGCCTGGCACGATTTTCGATGATCAACTGCAACACAAATCAGCAAAATTTCAATCACTTGTATGGACGCCAACAATTAGAGACGCTAACAATTAGGGACGCCAAACAAACAAACAAAAAAACAAATGCTAAACAACTGCCGAACGACGCAACTCATTTGTTTTTGTATCATTAACTATGCTATGCAACCAGACATTCAGCAAATTATAAATACCTTTTTGTTAGGGCTTTATCAAGAGATAAAATGTCGTTCGTGAAGTTGAAAACAAGTTTCTCTACGAATGCAATGCAACAAGCACTTCCAAGCAACACGTGAACGAATGAAACTAAACAGACCCAACAGCCACACTGCACTGCTGAACGAGAAATGAAATGCAGGAGCAACAAAACGATGCAAGAAACGATTCCAGATGTGGGGGCACCCAAAGAACAGTACAAAAAAAAAACTATCAGCTGACTCACGGCTCAAGCGAGAAATGAGACAAAGGGTTCAACACTGCGACATCTTATTATGCTTCTAAATTATCTTATCTTATCAAAATATATGCTAAATGACTTGTAAATGAACCATACACGATCAAAAATGTACCCATACCTGTTGCACTGAAAAAGTCAACCTTTTGTCATCCCCTTGGAGCCCCAGCCAAATAATTCTCATTGGGATGCATGCAAATTATATATTTCTAGTTGCACACTTACCAGCGATATTCACGAGCGTATGCAGCTTGCTCCTTGTAAAAACTCAGACGTTGAACTAAATAAAACACAATGCAATTGCAATGTTTCGCTAAAATGCACGACGCTTGTCAATTGCTGACGGCCGCTGCGATTCTGCTTGTTGATTATTGTGCACTATGGAGATGCAACATGAATATGCACCGATGCTCACTATTATCTGCTTTAATCTGCGCCAAATTTTCCACTTATTGCAGCCTTTTATACGGCGCCGCTGAAACCGAACAGACGAGACGTTAAAATAAACGAAGAACTCGTTGGAACTTGTTCATTGTGAAGATGACCGTTTAAAAAAATGGTTCGTGTCCGCTCGGCACAACACGAAGATGATTTTTCACACACCCGATTGGTTGATGCAAGTAAAATGCAAATAAATTCGAAATTTAACGCTTATTTGACCATTTATGGAAACTTGGTCAGAGATTTTTAATTTTGTTTTACATTTCCGGTGAAACATTCTTATTTATTAAGTTATTCACACAGCAAAATAATTCTTACTGAAATGAGGTTCGGTCTAGAATGAGATAGCAGTAGTCCATCACGTATTTATAGCATAACGCTGTCTCTTTGCATCGAGAATCGTGCATACTACTTGTGATTTGTATGATTTCGATTTATGCTTGTGAAATTGGCCCGGTTTGTTTAACAACGTTTACAATTAACATTGTTTAATTAAGCAAAACAACAATCATGGTAATATCTACAATTATAAATATGTCCATTCGATTATTAACCCTGCATTATTGCAGCTTCCACTTTCATTGCTGAGAACAGCCCAAAATCATCCAATGGTATGTAATTCGAAGGTTAAGTGCAAGAAAAAATCTAATAAATTAATATTTTTAGCTGGTTGAATTGAAGAATGGTGAGACCTACAATGGACATTTAGTCAGTTGTGATAATTGGATGAACATCATTCTGAGAGAAGTTATCTGCACCTCAAGGGTAAGTGTTTGTTATTTGCTCACGCATCTTCTTGATAATCAAAATTCTTAATTTATAGGATGGAGATAAGTTCTGGAGAATGCCTGAATGCTACATCAGAGGTAGTACTATTAAGTACCTCAGAATTCCAGATGAAGTCATTGATATGGTTAAGGATGAAGCCACAGTGAAGAATCGTATGAGGGACAATAAAGGTGGAAGAGGCATGCAAAACCAAAGAAGTAGACCATCTACCAGAGGTAATAAGTTATCTCACTTGTTTATGGATATTATATGTCCAGCCTTTATCAATCAAATAGCTTGCAAAGCTGTAATTTCTTGATTTTAAAACCTTGTTTTCATTTGATGCAGGCAACTTTAATGGTAGAGGCAATAAACAAGGAGGAGGTGGTGGCAGATCTGGAGGAGGAAGCGGCGGTGGTGGCATGGGAGGCAATTCACTATTTAATAAGAATAAAGGAAAGTGAATTGTGGAACTACATTCACCTGTTAATAAACAAGAAATAATTTTATAAGTTAACTTTAAAATGCAGTTTAGGTTTTGAGGGTGTATACAAACCTAGCTTGGTCTTAGATTCGACAGATTATTATAAATAACGTACCAAACTAATTAAATGATAATATTTGATACCAATTTTATTGGTGTGCAACAATTTCTTTATTACAATTTAATTATTAATTAACATTTCAATTGTAATTTTAAATTTTGTTATTTATCACACTACTCTTGGAATATATGCATTGATATTTCTATTTTGTATAATATCTTTGTCACTCTGTTGATAAATATTTTAATTATTGACTGTTTAGTGCATAAGCAGTATGCAATTTGACATGCTAGGCTGAATAGGCTTATCAATTAATGATAAAATTGGGTTGACTGCATTGGAATTTTTGCAGGAAGACCCATTTTGAATATATTGCATTGATAACATTTGTATGCATAATAATTGAATGAGATTATTAATGTACAAGAATTGTAACACCTAAAAACAATGAAATTGTTAATTGTTTACCTTCTTAAGAATTGTGAAAGAATAATACTTACTTTAGAGAAGATCAAACAACGTAAATATCTGTCAATGTATATAACATTAATTATTACGGGAGAATAGCTTCTAGTTGTTCGTAATTACGTTATTGTGGTATTGCACTTCATTAAATACTTGATAGATTAATGTCCTCCACAGCAGATGCAATTGAATTGGAGAGATATGGTTTAGAATGCGGTGCACCAGGTTCAAGATCTTCGCTGTTTATTCGCAGAATGGGTCCTGGTTTAGCTGAACTGCAAAAAAAACAACAGATGTATTTACGATTCATAATAGCGCAAAACTGTTTCAAACTTTGCCAGCTCTTCCTGCAGCTCAGTCATAATACTGCTGCATTCCGCGTAGAACTTTGACTGCATTTCAACGAATTCGTACAGATAACGCATGTGGGATGCATGGGAATTGCTAATTCCCTCAAGAAGTAATCGTGTGATCTCAACTTGTCTATCAAACTCGGATTGCGCAATTCGCAAATCTTTTTCCGCCTACAAATAATACATCAATTAAGGTAAGAATTGGTGTATTGATTGAATTACCTGATCTAAAACCAGTTCAGGAGATACTCCGTCTTTCTATAAATAAAAGAATTGAATTAATAGAACAATTTAAAATCGTTAATTATTGTAGTTCTAACACATACCACTGGCGTCCCCAACATCGTTCTAGCTTTGCGCACACGATTTTTGCAAGCATCCAAATCAAGCCTGAAAATAATCAATTGCATAATAATCATGAGCATGCCCACTCGCAAATTAATACCTCTTCGTTTCCAAAACCGCCTTCTCCTTGACGATGTTCTTCATTTCAGTTTCAAGGAACTTTCTCAGAGGTTGCGTGAAACAAATTCCTGTCGATGCAATATATTCGCGCTCAGCTTGGCCAAGTTTTTGCTCGCACAGCCCGACTTTAATTAGTGTACCTCCATAAGCGCTTCCTGGACCGAAAACATTGCCCGACTCAATCATATCCAGCCCCAAATACTCCAAATTCGTCAGTCGCGCTGGTTTTTTCTTCTCAATCTTCTCATAGACAAAGTCTTCAATGCGGTTACCAGGATTTGGTATCAACACCGCTTCAGAGTCCTTGACGAGCTTCTCGGTCCATTGTTTCGTTGCATCAGCACGATCCCATAGATTTTCGAACTGTGTATCGAGTTCGGTCTTTTCTGAATGCCCAATTTTCTCTTCTGCAAACTGTGTTATAAGGTTATACTAAGGCAGTAGAAAAAAGCCTTTGACAAAAACTCACCTGAACGGCGCGTGTAATTGCTGCTCCTGCGTCTTTTAGAATACTTTTCACGTTTACTGCACTAAAATCCATTGTGCTAGGCGTGTAATTGAATAATTTTAAGGTTCGTTTCTATTTACATGCAGAATAAAAACCGCAGTGCAACGTCATGAAGCAAAA
Source organism: Aleochara sp. GC000083 (assembly GCA_030264555.1). Lineage (NCBI taxonomy): Eukaryota > Metazoa > Arthropoda > Insecta > Coleoptera > Staphylinidae > Aleochara > Aleochara sp. GC000083. The sequence continues at coordinate 21,153 of JARJDZ010005778.1, forward strand.
ATCGATAAATTATGTAAATTGGCATTTAGTTCTTTGATATCGTGACCTTGACATTAATTCTTGAATCCTTGCAAGTTCTGTATGATTGTCGCTCGTGGAATAAAAAAGGGTTTTAATTGTATAAAATTGGAATTGCAAAAATTATTCCAAAACTTAATGCTAGCGACATCTACAAGGCTAATTTTGATACTTTCCCAATTTGATTGATACGTTTCCTATAGTTGCTAAAGTTCAAAAATGAAACTTTGAAACTTTTGAATTAACGTTCAAAATAACTGTCATCAAGGGTGGCAAAAGATCGGCTGCCTGGCCGTGCAATGTCGTAGATGAAAAAAATCAAGTTGGGGAAAGCGTTCGCAAATGTAAGATGCTACACGCAGAAATTGTTTATGGATAAGCACGGCAAAACGCATCAACAATCGGAAAGGCAGCAGCAGCCTGAGCCACAAGAACAAAATCCTGATAATGCGGTAAGTCAAACTTTTGGAAATCGTTTTGAATTCTGCGTACACACCAATTTCAGATATCACTTTCCATGGGTGTGCCATTAGCAGCCAAAGATTCGGAATGGATCGGCCTGAAAACGCAGCTTCCTCTTGGTGAGAGCAAGGCAGCTGTTGAATGCCTTTTTCCTGGGGTCAACTTCACTGACGCGCAAAGTACAACCGTCATCACTAAATTACTTATGGGCAAAAAGGCCGATCTGAGTGCGCTGCCCAGCAAACCTGAAAGACTCATGAAATCAAACGTAACATTGGAAATAACAGCAGCAAATAGTTTAACGGAGTTTTCTCTTGTTTTGCAGCCGCTAACGGCCGTTGTGGAACACTCCAAGGAAGAACTTCTCAGCGACGCAGATATTTCGTACGTTGGCATCTATCACGACCATGTAACGGGATCAGGTAAGCAAAAACGTCGCCAAATTCCTGAAATTAAATTGTTTATTACTCTCAGACGTTGAGAATTATGACGATGATGATGAGGACGAACCGAAGCGTGCAATGCACACCAAACGCCGCAAAAGACGCTCGGACGTGAAGATGTTGTCTGAGGATGCAACGAGCTCCAGCAGCTTGAGCCTGATTCCAACGGTCCGCAGGAAATCGGGCTCCAGGATTCGGTCATCAGATGGATCCAAGTCAAAACCAGTAACTCCCAACAAAATGCGCACTGAATCGGTCATCTCCAACGATGCAGATGATGAATACATGACGCACAGTAGTCACGAAAAGTGCGATACACCACCGTGGCTTCCGCCACCCAAGCAATAATAACGACCTAGATACATTTGCAAATATACAACAATATCGTTACAGTTTTATTTCCGTCGAGTATCATTTGTGTTTTACATGTTTACATTACATTAGAGTGTGAAACAACTAAGACAACTGGATTGGAAGCGTCAACGTACAAGATTTCCAAAAAGTAAAATGAGCAAACGTAACAAGATGAGGGCAAAATTGCATAATTACGCACATTAAAACAGATATCTCAATGAAGAGTTAGTTACGTTTACATTACAGATACGCTACTCAGTCATGAAAACATAAATTGCAGCTTAATGTACAGCTTCAATGTTTAGAACTACATTGTCATTGTCATCGATACGATTGTTTGCGTTTTGCTATGAATGCCATTTTCTTGGCTATGCATTGTTGTATAATTGTTATAAAAAACGCTAATTACTTCTTGTGTAAATCATACACAAGCTTACAATTAGAAACGTGCCTATTTCGAATGTACCAAATTGTTTTCTGATTTTATGCCTTTTCTATCTGCTACATCGTTCGATTAGCGCAGTCTTACATGTAACAAACAAACGCCTAGTCTTAAGTAATTATTGCTTGACCCTTACAATTAGTGTATGTATATAATTTACTAAATCTCAAAAAGAAAATTGTCCTTGAGCTTCATGAATGAAACATGCTATGAGTGAATGATGAGTGGCCCAAATTACACAGCAAATTCGTTCGTTGCTGACATTCATGGACAATTTCTCACAATAACAAAACAATAGTAATAAATTTTAAGCTGCTATTAAATCTCATTAGTAGCATCGTACGAACACCCAACTGGAATCGAAATATCTCCAATGCGCAATTACATTGTTAGCAATTTCGAAGTTGGGAGGTCAGAGCGATGCTCTTACAATACGGCAAACAAACGATTGAATATCAATTAATTCTCCGCTTGATTGTTGGGCAATATCAGCGTTTATTCGACCACACGTAGCGCATGAAGCGTCGAAGCGCGCCAAGATCGAAGTCCGCAAAGAGCATGTGTCATTGCGACTTCATGCTGACGAGCTTGCGACTCCGAGCGCGAACTTCCTGCCGCGTGTTGGTGTACTCGAACCAGAGCACGTTCGGTATCAGCGTGGTGTCACGTAGCAGAAGAAATTCGGAAAGCTTCCTGCAACAAGAAAATGCGTTTAGCTGGTGGTGTTGTTCTGCTGGCACATGGTCGAAACTGCGCTATGGGCCGTAAGGCAATTGACGCTCTCGGAGAAGAGCTGCATGTCCAGAAGTTTGCTGCCCAATTCGTGCGTTTGCACGCACTCGCTGCCTTCCGTTTTCCAAAACTGAACCGACCCAGTCGAACTTCCAGCGCAAATTAGGGCGTCATTATTGCACCACAGGAGCTGTGAAATTAGCAGTCCTGAGGTCTTCATTTCGGAGATTTGCTGGCCTTTTGTAATGTCCCAGATGCGTATCATTTTGTCGTCTCCAGCGGTCGCTATCTTCTTGCCATCAGCACTGAATGCGGCTGAATAGACAGTGCCTGTACTGCCCAAAAACAATCGAACAGGACAAGTATCGTCAATGCTCCACATCCGGACGCCTCGATCAGCAGAGCCCGAAACGAAGTATTTCCCATTCGAGTGGAATGCCAGCGCGGTTACTTCCTGGAGATGAGCAGCATACAATCGCAATGTGGCGCTTGTTTCGTAACTCCACAAGCGAATTGTGTGGTCATAACAACCAGTAACGAACAATGGTGCTGATGGATTCGTCGCAAGGCAATATACAGGATATTCATGACCTTTGTATGTTCTAGCAAGCGTGTAATCCTCTAAATTGAACAACTTTATCGTCTTATCATTGCTGGCAGTGTGCAGCAAGCCATGCGCAACTTGCATATCATACACACGGTCGGAATGCTCGCATAAAACGATATCACCATACTTTGCATTTGGTAACTGTCCCAAAGATACCAATGAACTGAGAAATATCATGCTATTGTAGGAATAAGCAGTCATGCCAAGTCGTCGATCAATGCACCCTGCAGTAACATCATCTTTGGTATTGCTCACTTGTACAGCATATACTGGAGGTGTTGGGCTCTTGATCAAGGCAATCAAGTCTTTCAGTTGGTTTACTGTATTCCCAGTCTCCATTGGCTCAGGGTCACTATTATCTTCCTCTGGATCTTCTTCTGCTATGTTGAACCAGGACTGCAGGACTTGTAACAGTATAACATGGCTGCTTTCAGCTAAATACTTCTTGAGGGCTGTAACAGATTTACTGCATAATATCACACAGTACTTATTGGAACGAAAAGCTTCTCTCAATGAGGTATCACCCCCTTGACCTTGTAGTATGTTTAGTATAGAAGTGATGGTCTCATCTGTATTGATTCTCTGTACGGCTGGTAAATGATGATTGAGAAAGTTCCAAGGAGCATCTTTGTCCTTATGCACTTTCTGATTAAGCTCAAGGAAGAAATGGCAGAAGAGTGGTGCTATTATCCTATTCAAGTCTCTATGATCCTTGGATTTGGCACACAAATCGCACACCCATTGCATAAATTTCACGAACGTTACATTGATGACCATGGGATCGCTGCTGAAGCAGGTGTAAACGATTGAATTGCTGCGGCTCACTTCGCTTTGTGCAGCTGCATTGAGTACCAGCTGGGATTCAGTGATATCACGAAGTTTGGTAACTGATGGATAGTTACGTTTTTGCAGATATTGCTTTAATGTTTGCGAAATTTGTTCGTTGTGTGAAAGGCGATTCTCCGTCATCTTTGACCGTTGTACGAGCGGCTTTTTAGAGGTTAATAAACAGAACGGTTGGTGGAGGGAATAAAGACATTACTCCCTCGACGGAAAGCATGCGCTGACGTGTTTATAAAGGTTAGTCCACACTAAATGATTGGTTTGGTTCATTTGTTTAAACAGTCGTGTTCCCGTTATGCCAAAACGCCCAAATGAAAATGTTACTGGACGAATGCATTGTACAAATTAAATGCATGTGAGAGAAATTAAAATTTGAAAGTGTAGTCTACTTTGATCTCAAATAATGAAAACATGCAATTCATATCAAAGCATCAATTTCAAATTGCAATTATATACTATTTTAATAATGAATAAACCACTTACCAAGAAACAATAATCGGAAACAACGGCGTGAACACAAGATAGGTGAGGGTGAACCAAAATGTGGCAAAGATGATGCCCACCAATGAACCACAAATGACTTGTGATACAGTGTGATACTGCAAATATATCCTACTGAAGCAGACGATCACTGCCAACAGCACTGATGATGAGATGATTAGTAATTTGGACACATTTTCTATAATTGTGTTATTATTCAAATGGTGCAATCTAGAACAAATCCATGGATCAGTCAAGTTTTATACACCTTCAGTGAATGCCTATTTACCTGATAAATACAAAATATATCACATATGTAGCAAAAAACCACATAAATTGGGCATGTGATGATGGCATACCATACTCATTGTATTCATGTTCAGTGGACCTTGTCATAGGTCTGGGCTCTTGTATTGTATGCTTTAGAAAGTAGTTTAAGCATTCATTTATCAAGGTTCCAATGAAGAATGTGATCTAAAAAAGGGATCATATTATTAAAGGAAACATTGAGCAGGAAACACTTACTGTATGCAAATCTCTTCGAAACAGAATTAATGTTAGAAAACCTGCTCCAATGCCAAATGGTGCAAGGCTGATGAATGCCAGCAATTTTCCAATGGGGTCACCTACAAATATGCATATTTAGATCAACAAAATCCTTCTATTCTTTGTTATATTTGGTTACCTCTAGGATATTCTACAAATGTGAGAGAGAATGGAACCCATTCAAGTTCATTGGATGCTTTGGGCACTGCTAAGTATGGAATATTATCCTGTATTGTGTCCATTGTTCATTTTTTATTGTTTAAAGATCATGCCACAAGAGACTCCGCTGCCGAATCATAACAACATGCACCAAACACTCGGAGAAACACAACCAGAGACACAACGTACGCGTTGAACACCGATTTACTACCGTCTGCCTGCTGACCTGCTGACTGATACAAAACTCTCTGCTGAGCAGCGAAGCATTTGCGTTCATGTGTTGGTTGGTATGTGAATGCACACTTCGAATAATTGTTGTTTTTTTATACCAAAACAGTCGCTCGTGTGGCTAAAGTTTAATTACTATAGATTCTGTTTGCAATTTAATAATTGCATCATCAGCAAGCATATGGTCATGCAAATCAATTTACAATCATTTCATTCTAATTTGCATATTGTTAACATATTTGAAACGATAACCATTGTTTTAATTATAACTGTTTAATTAGTTTTCTTTTGATACTACCTAATGTACTAATTAATATTTGAAAACTTATTAAATAATCATAATGTTGAGTTGATTATGGTAGCTGTACATTTTGTTGTCCACAATTCATAGTTATTAAATGAATAAATTGATAAGAATTGTGCATAGAATATTGCAGCATGTTAGATTTTTTATCGCATGATAAATTCTACAAATCTTTGAGTGAGTAAAGTCATTACTCCCTGCACGCTACGAACTATTAATCCCTGCTTGCTCAAAAGTCAGTGGTGGCGCTGTGCATTATCTCGAGTGACAACCAAATGTAGAAATAAATCATCTTACAACGATCATAACCTGCTTGTTTCTTGTTTATTAGTTTAAAATTAAGTTATTAATATTACTAATTAAAATGGATTTAAAGTTAATCAAGAAGGATCTTATTATTGGTATTAAAGCATGTTCCAATCGTGGTTTGTATCAGAGCGTAAAGTGGTTGTCCGAATTGAATTTCTCGATAAAACATGTAAAATTGGAGGAAAAACTACATGAGCTGCATGATCTTGAAGATTGTGGGAACGAGAATGAAAATTACTTGCTGGCAAAGTCTTTTTTTGACATCAAAGAGTACGACCGCTGTGTTTATTTTCTGAAAGACTGTTTACATCCAAAATCAAAGTTTCTGCATTACTATGCTAAATATTTAAGCATTGAAAAGAAGAAGCTGGATAACATGACTGATGCAACATGTCCCCCAGATCCAACAAAAAATCAGGCTTTAAAGGATTTGTGTAGCTATTTGAAATCAGAGTATGCTGACAAAATGTTGGATGGATATGGCCTGTATTTGTATGGGGTTGTGTTAAAGAAATTAGATTTGGTAGAAAATGCAATTGATGTGCTTGTTGAATCTGTTCATCAGACACCACTGTTATGGGCATCCTGGCAAGAGTTATCATTACTAATCCCAAACAAGAGGAAATTGCAAACAATTACCCTCCCAACACATTGGATTAAGCAGTTCTTTCTTGGTCATGCATATTTAGAGCAGCTAAACAATGATGAAGCATTGCAAATATGTCTAGATTTGCAAAATATTGGTTTTGACAATAGCACCTATCTTTTGGCACAGACTGCTATAATATACCATAATAGAAGGGATATAGAAATGGCCATCCAGACCTTTAAGCAGCTGCTAATAAATGATCCCTGTCGACTTGATAATTTGGATACCTACTCAAATCTTTTATATGTCAAGGAATTGAAGAGTGAATTAGCTGATTTAGCCCAAACTGCAGTCTCCATTGATAAATATCGTTTGGAAACATGTTGTATAATCGGTAAGAAATCAATCAAAATAAAAGAACTCAAAATAATTGCGTTTTTGCAGGGAATTACTACAGTTTAAGATCAGATCATGCGAAAGCCGTACTGTACTTCCAACGAGCACTTAAAATCAATCCGTATTATCTCTCGGCGTGGACGCTTATGGGACATGAGTATATGGAAATGAAGAACACGAATGCAGCGATCCAGAGTTATCGACATGCGATTGAGATCAACAAACGCGATTACCGGGCTTGGTATGGTCTTGGTCAAACGTACGAGATCCTCAAGATGCATTCGTACAGTTTATATTATTACAAACAGTCGCAACAATTGCGCCCGAATGATAGCCGCATGATTATCGCACTTGGCGAGACCTACGAAAGGTTGGACAAGATTGAGAATGCCATCAAATGCTATCATAAGGCGTATCGTGTTGGCGACATTGAACGCATAGCTTTGATTAGGCTGGCAAAGCTGTACGACAAGCTGGGAATGTGCGTGGAAGCAGCGAGTGCCTACACAGAGTACACCACGAAGGAGACTCCCATGCCTGCAACGATGCCCTACGAAGAGCAGGTTGAGTACTACAATGCTCTGGAGTATTTGGCCAATTCACATTTGCAATATGGTCGTTTGGAGGAGGCCTATAATTGTGCTTCCAAATGTTTGGAACATGACGAGGTTGGAAAGTTTATTTCGCGTTAATTTATGCTGTACTAAAGATTTATTATTTGTTTTCCAGACTAAGGAGCAAGCGAAGGCGTTGTTGAGAAGCATTGCAACGAAACGTGGAGAACAAGAACCTGCATCCACTGCTACAATGCATGAAACGGAATCTTGTAATAATATTACTGATACGAGCAGTATGAGTATGGATGAAACGGGTAACTCGATTGAGCTGGGGAGTATGTATCCTGTGGGTGATAATGAAGATAACTAATATGGTAAGTAGGATAATACATTCGAGATTTTTGATTCCGTTGATTTGTACATATTTTGCTTGTCTCGCTTCTTGCGTAGATTATGCGTTTTAGAGGATATATTTTTATATTCAATTAATGTTATAAAGGTGTAAAACAAAGTCTTGTAGAATTCCTAAGAATTATGCATACAATAATGTAATAAACAGAAAACATGCTTATTAGAAATCAGTGTCATGTAACTATATGCAACCACCGTTGCTTATCAACTATAGGCAACCCACTCATGCTTTGTTTAATTCCAAGTGTCTGCAACAAATTGTGAAATTTATTTGGTCCTTGTTGAAACTCTATCTGTTCAGACTGGTATTTATTTATAAACAAATCTGTTATCGTAGGTATGCAACATTGGAATGCCCCTCCCAGTAACCAATTGATGTAGTCAAGGAATTTAAAGCCCAAGAAGGGGATTTAATCCCTTTAAAACGCGTTAAATGCACACCCGTAAGTTTTAAAAGGGGGCCAGAAACACATCCTTGAGCGCATGTGCAGTAATTTATGTCATTATCAAATGACCGTTGACAAGGCTGTTAAAAGACCGCATGCGGTGCAAACGCATTTAACCTGCCTTCGAAAACGTACGAATCTTTTAAAAGGATTACCCTCGTCGAACGTTTGCGGTCTCGTTGTTCAGTGCATGGCCCATCGGGCACGCGGTCACCGTTCGCTGTGTTGCTAGTTTGCGGCCGACTCCTGGAGGTGGGTGATTATTATGGAATACTACGATTTCGAATCCGACATGGACTACCAAATGCAACTGCACGTAAGTTTCGCCTGACGATATGCATCCACAATCATAGCTAACAATCACAGCTCGTTACTAACAAGCCGCCTAACTAACCTCCCGCCTACCCCCCAAATCTAAGGAGACTCTGATGAGTCGCACCGCCGTCGAGTACAATAAACGCACCACCGACGAATACTTCCAGAAGCAGATCACGCTGCGCGACCTCGCCGTGGAGCTGACGCGGCCGGACCAGATCACCTACTCGGTGCAGCAGTTCCTGTCGCTCTTCCAGGCGCAGCAGTTGGCGATGCCGGCCTGCATCAACGGCCAGCCGCTGGTGCCGTCTCTGCCGCCCCCTCCGGTGCCGCTCGCCATCCAGAACGGCGGCGGCATCGGCGAGCCCTCTGGGCACGAGCACCTGATGCTGTCGCACATCGTCAAGAACCTCAAACAGCGCATCGCGGACGTCATCAAGGAGCGCAACGCGCACTACAAGCTGAAGCGGCAGGTGGCGATCATGGACGCCGTGCACGAGATCCTCGACCAGGACCCGCTGAAGATGCTCGTCGCGGTCGGCTACCAGGCGATCGTCCGCAACGACGAATTCAACATTCCGCCAACGGCGAAGAATCTTGATCCGCACTTCGCCCAGCGGTATGAGCGCAAGCGGCAGCAGCTGGCGGAGTCCTTCTGCCTGCTGCAGCTCTGCCAGGAGGTGATACATTGTTGTGATACGTATGATGATAATAATAGAGTCGCCAAACCCCCGTTGTATGCGCAGCGTTGATTATTGAACTTGCGAGAGAGATTTGTACGTATCACATTTAAATTGCATTGGCTTGATACCCGATGAAGACGATGACGATGGCTCCGAGCATAACTGAATCTATGAGGGTATAATTTTAGATTATCAATGAGTTTTAAACGTAATTTTATAGTTTACTAAAAAATTTGCTTTATGCATGAACAGAATCACTTTGATATTCCAAGTGGAGCAATTATCAGAATTCAATTGGAAATTTTTGAATATCCAGCAGTCGAATGCGAGTATAAATCGCTCACTGAAAGACTGACATTGTATTACACAACAATTGACATTTATTATTACTATTGTTATTATGGTATTCTTGTAAAAATATTCTGTTAATTGACATGGCAAAAAACTTGTCCAAAAGTTTTAAGATAGGCAACCCAGTGTACCATTATTGTTGAACTCTCGAAACTCTAAACAATTGAACTTGCTCAATGTTATTTATAACCATTGTTTGTAAGAATTTCAAATGAAATTAGAAATAGTAGTGAATGATCACGTAACAATATGGTTTGTAAAGTAATTAGTACATGTAATAATGTTAAATGTTATTAGATAGTCAAGCAAATGTGCAATCGTTCTGAAACTTTGGCAATATTACTATTTCGTTTAGAACAAACTAAGTTTTTGTTCTACAAATGGCATTATTATGCGTAATTATTTGTTCTATGTCAAATATGTAGATTTAAGACCTCGTGCGTAATAAAGAATTATATGCAAAAATCCGCCATTGTGATTAGTACAATCAATTCTAACAATCAATAAATAATTTATTAGAAATCCTTTGTAAAATATATGCAACCAAATATACATGAATTCTGCGAACTGAAAAATCCTGCTATCAAAGAGGAATCAACAAATCATCAAATTTGATCGTGTAATTATGTATCGTGCACCACATTACCTGTGTTTCCGTAATTATTGTAAATAAACAAAAAGCAAAGTAGCGTCGCTGCACGCATGTATGCGCGCCAGAGTGAGAACAGCAGGAGCTGGCCTGCAGTGAGCAGGTCCGTTCAATTCAGTTCCTAGCTGGATTTCGTGGAGGCCGAACGTACGTGTCGAGTGCGGGTGCACGCTGCTCCGCGAACCAAATGTGTGCCGGCTCCAAGTGTGATGAGTGTAATAAGAATTCCAACGCCAACGTATAACAATTTCCATTTCCCATAATCGTCGCCAATGTGCCAGTGCGTGTTACATCGTTTAATCTACGGTGGTGCTGCTATTGTCTTCACAGCCATGAGTTACTTCCTCGCCCGATAAGCACGAAGGATTCATCTCTAGACTAGAAAACATAACCTATGTGAGTATTCAATACATACATTCAATTAGTTTGCTATAGAAACGTAACTAAGCCATAAAACAAACCAAAAAGCAACTGACGATCATGTTAGAACCTGTAATCAATGACAAAACGACAATTGCCAACAGGATAGCATGTTGAACACATGTTTTTTGTCATATTTACTATGAAACAAGTCAATTTTGATAGAAATTGTCAATAGTTCTCAATTAGTTGCTTCCAACTGTGCAGACATCTTCGCTCGTCGACGAACGAACAAGCCGTGATTTTTTAAGGTGTGTTGCACATTTGCGTGCCGTATCTGCGTTTCGTCCGGACGCTTGTACAATGTTGGTGCAGTTCGCTGTTGCCGGCGCGCTTGTTTACAATGCGTAACAATGTCGCGTCTAATGGCCATAACACAACGTCGGGGTTTTTGCGTGATTAAATCACAAATGTCGCGTGTCTTCCTCCCTTTTCCGCGAATATATTGGCTGATATGTGGATGGGTTTGATGGCCACCTTTGCAAGGCTTCCAACAGGAGTTGCAGCAGGAAACTGACGTGCTCAAAGAGGGTGAGTCGGCTGAGTTTTCCTATTGGGTGCAAAATAGTACGACATCGTTGTTGGAAACTCTTCGCTGCAAAACACACAATGCTCGTGTTACACACATGAATTCATATGCAAATGTTACATTACCCATTCTTTCCGCATATTTACTTTGTCTAATGGAACAGCGAACAGCATTTGGCGCGTCCAACGGAAGCCACAATGAAATTGTAATTAAATTTCTTACTGGCACACCTCGTTATTTTCTGTTTCAAATATTGTTGACAACTAACCAAAAAACCAATAGGTTACTTTCATGTGGTTACACCAGGGGGCTCCACTGAAGTTTTTGGAAAAACTAATAATTTGAAATTGAATTTGCAATTAAGTTTTAAAAGATTATAACAATATACCGTAGGTAAATTCTATTGCAGCTGGGAGCATCCAATTCGATTCGCTCATCATAGCGAGCGTCATAGTAAAAGTTGTAGCGTGGTCGTACTTGAAACGAGAATCTAGTTGATTAAAGCCAACAACCTTTTTAAGACAAGCAATAAAACTCTAATTATATATTCTGTGATCGTGATACATGCTGAGACTTCAAGGACGCCAAGGAATCTCCCTAATTCATTCATAGGTGCGTGAAACTGATCCTGTAAACATTCATGAAAGCAAAAAGTTTTTAGGAACATTTCTGATGCTACAAATCAAACCGGGCGGGATTAGATTTGGCTGGACGGCTCGAATTTGTCTTGTGTTCAGCCAGGCAGCGTGATGTCATCACGAAGCGTCGTTGAATGAACGGAACGAATGATAGCGGCGAAGTTGTGAGGCCATGCGGTGTTCATGATTCTCGACAAAACCGAGCGCAATTAACCTAATAACCCAGCCCTTTCCAAACAAGCCATCGATGATAACCAGCCTGACCTGACACTGAGGGGCCCAGCACGTTGAAACAGGCCTAGAGGACTTTTACTTTCGCTGAACTTATGAATGTTTATTAGATTTTTATCGTCGCAGCTGATGCGCTCTTTCATCGTCATTTTGTTGCATGAACCCGTGCAAAAAATGGCGTAGGTTTTTCTAACAACAAAACTAAAGATGTTTCATGGCAACAACATTAATGAGTACCTACCCAAGTTGATATTTGTTGAGTCAAATGCGGATATATCCGCGTTGTTTACTTATTTCATAGAATACTCATAAAACGCCAATTAGTCATGTTTTATTTATTGATATCGATTGTGCTATTTAGTGATAATATGATTGCAATATCAATGTAAGCATTGCATTAGCAATGAATTTATGTTTTCAGCCCAATTGAATGACAAAGATGATTGATTAATCCACCGAATTAATTAACAAATTTTGTCTCTAATTAGATGCCTGAAATTAGTTCGCTCGTTAGTTTTGTTGTTGTTTATTATTCTAATTAGTTTGTTGTTATGGAACTTGTTTCTAATTGTGTTTCATGCATTACAGATCATTGAATTCGTCTTCAAGCATCGTGAGGGGGCTTCGGCCAGCAGAAATCTAAGTCAAAATGGTGAATTTCGTCGTCTCAGCGTTGCTCTTTCGCATTGTGATGCCAATATTGATTTTAACATGTGAGTATCATGTTCCTATTACATTTTTGCGCAAATGTGCGCTGTACATTGATTCGCAATGCGACTTTGAAACAGACTAAACAACACGAGATAACATAAACACAACATGCATAGAAGAGATAAATGCCGGCAAGTTAAAATTTGTATATGCTACAACATATTTTCAATTATAAATATATTTTATAGTCGTATGCTCTGTGAGCAGGGACATTTTTAAACGTACATTTATTATATAAATGTTGTTTATGATGATGTCATTCATTAGGCAGCGATGCATACAAGTTTTTGCAATTTCTATGCTTGCTGTTGGGAATGATAATAATTCAAACGGAAAAATGTCATAAAAATTCTTCCTCGCTTGCATTTTAATGCGATGGATGTTTGGTTGCCTAACATGAGAAGATGATTTTCAGTCGTTATTACAGGAATCTGTTTCTGAATCATCTATTCTATGGAATTAGCATCAACATTTTTTTGGTTTAGAACATTTTTATATTTGCTTTCCATTGATTTCTAGATGATGAAATCATGTCTATTTATAAGTGGTTTCTGATTTATTCCGATTCAACCTCATGTATGTTGATAAGGCAACAAATGAACATCCATTACAAACTTATTCTTATTAGTTTCACTATGCAAGGATTACGTATAAAATAACTTATTATTTGAAGTACATTAAATATGATCTTGATTTCATTTGATATATCATTAAATAAACAATTTTAACTTATATTAAATCCCAATTTAAGCACTTTGCGTAGGCTTTAAGTGAATAGTAAACAATTGAAAGTTGGTAATGCACCAACTACTTCATCTTATTTCTCATGTAATCAAGAATAATGCTTTTCTCTCTCCAGAGAATGAGGGAGTAAAGTGATTCAACAATCTGAATACAAAGACTATCCATAAGAACAAAAAGCTATTAGACTTATAAGTATATATAGATGATATTTTTAGCTTGGTTTCATTTTTTCATCATACAATAATACACAAAATTATAGCTTCAATTATTTTCCTTCAGCAGTTGTTTACTATTGCTACTGGTTAAAATGAAAGTTAAATTTACACTTAGAGCGTTAACACACAATCTTGGTCGTGCTATACGAATATTTAAGTTCTCGCGCACCAGATACTCGGTTCACACAGGTTTATTTATGTTATTCCTTGTTCCCCTTATTCTTCTCAACTCAACGAAACTATGTAAACATTGCGGAGCTGGTCACTCTTAAAATTTTAGAAAAATTCGGCTTTGAAGGCATAATTTCAAATTTCACTCATCATATATGAATTTTAAGAGTTCTGAGAATTTATACTTATTGTTTTGTGTTTTATTACATTCAATGCTTTACCTTGGTTTACGTATTGTTAGTGTGTAACTGACAAGCATGAAATGTGATAACGAATATATGCGATAATAATATCGAATATGCAATGCTATTTTTGGAATATTCTTTTTGAAAAATCTAAACCAAGATTTTAGTTTACAACTCCTAAATTGATATAAATTTATTACAAATTTCCAAGATGATTGATAACTTAATGTGTGAAAAGCCTGATCAAATAATTGCGATAATTAAAATTCATTCAATCATCTGACTTTGGAAACTTCCGCCTAGTGTCTCGCATAACATTAGGTCGATTTCTTTCGCTTCCCATTCACACGAAACATTCGCCCATCCTTTTGGACGACTCAAACGTCCGTATAGATTTCTCAGTCCAGTTGGACAGTCCATTGTCGTTGAAAACAGGGAGAGTCTGGTGCGTAAACTGGTTCCTTCACTGGGGCAATGCATCCAGCTCAAACAAAGTGTTCTCCCTAAATGTCTCCACGTGCAAAGCACCTTCAGGAAGCTTCTGGAAGCGTTTACTGCGAGGCCCTAAAACGCAAATAAACAGGTCACTGTGTCAATCAGAGCAGTTCTGAAACACGCTCCATATCATATTGTGCTTGTAATTTTGAGAGCACACCCTGCATATGGAATAATGTTATGAGACGACCGCCCTTCCAACTTGGCAACTAATTTGCTAAATGCCACGCGACTCACACGAAACGATTGCATGGTGCACGGGCATTCATTGTGTGTGGCTGGTGCTCTTTTCACTTTCTTCCCGATTGCCACCCCCTTGCTTACACACCACAGTCGCAGTCTTTGTCATGTCGATTCCCTAAAAACGTGAGCACCTTCAGCGAAGTGGTATCGCCTCCATAATCATCATCATCAACATCGTCATGGTGAATGCGGAAAAATGCTGGCCAAGCCTGAAAGTCGGTCAATGGAACGATGGGTAGCTAATATAGAACAACAGACATGACATACTTACGCCCTCATAATCATATATCACTGCAAAAGCGAAAGAATCATCCACAAAGCGGATTCCAACAAAAGAACAAAACGTTCACGACGACCTCTGGCGGATTTGTCCTGTACTTTTCCTTCAAGGTCATTCGTGCACCAGGTCATTTTACATGCTGATTTCTACTTCCAGGTGTGGTTTTTCGTCCATGCATCATCTCGGGCATCTACCTCTTCTTCATGCTGATCTCGGCATCGCTCCCGGTGCCTACGCGATCGTCGATGGCCGGTCGCACCGGCCTCTTCCTCAAGCTGCTGATCATGTTCACGCTGATCATCTCGCTGGGCATGATCATCTTTCAGTCGCTGCTGCTGCTGCACTTCAAGCCGTACGGCGCCAACATCGAGTCGTGCAATCTCCTGGAGCGCATCCTGCGTGCCGTTGGCTTGGTGAAATTCAATCAGCTGGATGCGCTCACCGTAGTCCTGTGGGTGATGCCCGAGGTGATAATGACGCTGATATCGATTGTGTTCTTTATTGTCTTCGCCAAGCTCACACGGCCCATCGAATCGGAGGAGGACGGGCTGCCGACACGTTTGTCGACGACGAACAAAAAAGCCAATTATCAATTTTATATTGCCATCGGTAAGTTAGTGCCCATGTACCAATTCTTGTCTGGGAACACACCTCAAGTTTGGGCGTATTGCTTCAGAAAGCGTCCCTTAAGGGAGTACTCGAAAGCTATTTTCATTTGTTTCCTTTTCCTACAAATTGAAAGTTTACTATGTTGTGCTATGTTTTTCTGTTTAGGAAAAGCAATTGTGATATGTACCATGTGCCTAGCTGCGGTCCTTAAGCCCTCCATCCCGGGCGGACTGTATTTTTTAATATTTTTGTCCACCGCCACATGGCTCGGATGCTATCGTTCTCTGCATAAAGGATTCGCAGTCGTCCTCAAGCTGCTGATGGTCGTCGTCTTCTTCCACATCTTCGTCATCTATGCATATCAAACGGAGTGGCCACAAATGTACTTAGAAGAAGATAGTAATTATGCGAGGTGAGTTGTTTACATTAACTTACATTATCTTGAATTATTTGCATCGGTTGATTTTATTTCAGATGGTTTGGTATATCAAAAATGATGTACGTTGATTGCGCTGGTGATCCGCGAATATTTGAGTACACGTCGAAGCCGTGGAGTGAATATGTCAACGTCCTGATCCTCATCATCCTCTACTTTTCCATGGCTGTAATGTCCACTCAGCTCTTTGAACCAATTGTAAGTATTGCTTGCCGAACGAAGTACTAATATGATAGATCAGGCTTGATTGCAACAACTAAATCTTTGCTAACGGAATGAAGTATGATGGAAATTGTGTGTATGATTAACAGCCAGCCAAAAAACAGGGAACGTTTTCACGTTTAGAAGGTGGTAGCTTTAACAAGGGGCCGCTTAGCAGGCAGTTATCACAACGCCTTTCGGATAGACGCTTAAAGCGCTCGGCGACGCGCACCAGGTGGCAAAATGCCACCCGCAAAGTCCGAGTAAGGAATAACAATTTAAATCTTAACATTTAACTTCGCAACATTCGCAGATTGTCATTTATTTTGGGCAACTAACTAACCATTACTACATCTTTTCTAAGCTCTATTTTCTAATTGTGTTTGTTGTTTTTGGACTTTTAAATTGTTTTGTTTTCGATTTTTTTCGGTGGATTCTTATAGGGACGTAAAGTCTACACTGAGCGTGTTGGCGAATCCACTCCCGTACGTATACTACTCATATTTATGATTTTTATCAGTTCTTTAATTGTCATTCATGTTTTGATTAATTTAATCATGGCTTTGAGTAAATCAGGGATCATTTTAATCGCATCCTAAATCAAATAACGTGTGGGCGTCCTGTTGTCATGTCATTTTATGTCGTAGCTGATGCATGATGGACGGCAGAGATTGTATAGTAGTGGACGCAGCGTCACTAAAGCCCCGTCTATGATTCAGGACTCCACTGGCAGCGTTATCATCTCCACAGACAATGAGATCCCCTTGCAGGATTTGGAAAGTAAGTAGCATCATCCCGTGTAGTTGTATCCTCCATGATATATGTTCCATCCTGATTGATTAAACAGAGAGAAAATCAATCGATAATTTAGACGATGAAGAGTTCGACGAGCCACCGTCTTGTTTCGAGAAATTCATCTACGCAATTGAAGCATTCCTCGTCTTCATCATACGTACATCTTATATTGCCACAAATATCATTATGATGGTGAGTTTTTTAAATTTGAATATTCGAAAAAGTTGCATTGCTCAGGAAAGTAGCTTTCGTGAGTCTTCGTATATGCAGGGAAAGCACCTTGTATTTTGTCCAAGGACAGCACGTTTACTCAATGGCAGTTTTCAACAGTTTCGTTCTAATTTTGTTTTCCATTTTACTTAAGGCATGGAGTATAACATATCACAGTTGGATCACCTTCGTGCTGCTGCTTTGGTCGAGCATTCTGTGGATGGTGCCCAACCAACGCAAACACACGCTACGATGCAGCCCGTTCCTCGTTTTCTACGCCTGGTTCCTCCTCGTCTCCGCGTACATCTACTCCATGGACCTCACCGAAAGTGAGCTTCCTGCTGATATAGAAGGCTGGGACCTGGCGCAAATCGGCTTCATACGCAATACGGACGCTCCGTACACGTCGCTGATCATAAAATGCCTCTACACGGTGATGTTCTGGGTCACGTTGCGGCAATACATGAAGGAGCGCAAGGAAGCACGCCAGAATTCAGCACTTGCTGATATGGTCGCCCCTGTTCAACTCACTGTAGGAACAGCCACAGGTAAATTTAGCATTTTCCAAACCAACAACACCTTCGTCTCGATGAAAAGAAGGTGATGTGCAAGTGTTTTCTGCGTTTTGCAGGAATTGATCATGTCTCGCGACTCTTGACTGATAGTCAAAAATCGCAGAAAGTCTATCCCGCAAAACTAAGCGAGCAAGCCGCTTATCTAGCCATCAATACCGATAATTTAAGTTTCAAACCGTCATTGCCCACTGAAGGTATAATATACAGCCCGTATTCTCTCAATGTTCCAATTCTCTTTGGATGAATTTTTCCATAATAGCGCCTAATTAGTCAGCGTACCGATTTTCCGTACTAGTTTAGCGTTTCCGGCCTGTACATATCTTCAACACTCGCTGCTTTCTACGTTTTGTACGTTTTTACGAGTTTAACATGTTTCGAATGCACCTTCACCATTCAACGCATCCCAGACTACGTTCTTGTACAAAATCGATGCCATTTTGTACTCTCTGAAGATGCTGCCCATGAAATATGTGAAATAATATTGTTATGTTCGCTTTAGGTGTACCTCAACCCAACAAAACCAATGGAGACAACGAGATGATGAAGAAGGTGGGCGTCTTCGCCAAGAAACTCCTCACCAAGACCTGGATCTGGGTGGTTGCCATCACCCTCTTCTGCGTGGCCATCACCGGCGAACGAATGACGAGTTTCCGCATCCTATATATGGTGCTCTTCTTGATTTTCCTCCTCAGTTTTCAATTCTCCTTCAAACTATGGAGGAAGATCATGTTTGGTTTCTGGCTGACTGTGATCATTTATTCGATGATCATTTTGGTCCTCGTTTACACATATCAATTCGACAATTTCAACAAGTACTGGGAGATCTATCTGCACGTTTCCGAACAACAGTGCGTATTATTTTATGTTTTTAATAATATTAACTTGTGTACTTAACATTAACTTGTTAATTTTCGCAGACAATTGGATATTGGCCTTGAAAAGTATCAAACAAAGCAGTTGTTTGTTCGACTTGTAACGCCAACTTTCTTCGTGATCATCACCGCAGTCCAATTGCACTATTTTCATAAAGATTTTCTTGAACTCTCCAAGCCAATTTCGGGCGTTGCTGACACCACAAAATCAGAGGCAGCTAGTTCAGCTCAAGGAGGCCAAGGTCAGACAATACCTGATGCGGAGGATTCGGATGAAGATGATATTGATCTTACAGACATCGAAAGTAAGTTTTATTCATTAAAAAATTAACAATAACGCAAGTAATTAAACCCAAACTAACATATTTTGTTGTACCTATTTAGATGTGTCTGCACTGCAGGTCCAAAAGAAATTCAAACGTTTCTGTCGACGTTTATACTATGCATTGAATCTTGCGTCCTTGGCGCTTGAAATTCACATGCCCAAATTGGTCATGTTCATTGGCATGGTCGTAGCTGTGAAGGACGTTTGTGCTGTTCATTTCACAATAGTCGTCTTGATGGTGCTCGGTACTACGATAGGAAAAAAAATGGTCAATTTAAGCATTTATCTGACGAGTCTACTTTCGTCGGTGATGTTAATTACTCGAATGATCTACCAAATCAAATACATCCAGCACAACAATTGGAATGTCACATGTGAAGTAAGCATTTCCCTTTGATGAGTATTTTTTGTACAAATTTTATGTGATTTAGATTACACACGACAACGAAACCAAAGTCTACGAAAACAACACAGCTGAGTGGATTGGCTACTACAAAATTCCAAACGGTCGGGATTTACCTGCTTCAGTCCTGTGGAACATTGTAATGATCCTTACGGTAACATTATGGTGTGTCATCAATGTACGACAGCAAAGTTTCCGTACATCATTGGGATTATCACCAGAACGTCCTTATTTCATGTTCCCCAAGATTCGCATTACGAACGCGGACACAAATCTCAAGACTTATCTCATGTACTTAGCAAATTACATGTTCTATCGACTTGGAGTTGAGGTAAAACTTAAACATAAGAGTATGGAATGTTTTTGTAATGTTGTTTTGTGCAGATTTGCCTTATTGCAACCGTGGCCGTAATTGGCTTAAGGATGGATTTCTACGCTCTGCTGTATTCGTTGTTCCTGCTCGCATATTTCAAATTGCAACGAAATACACTTGCGAAATTCTGGAACGTGTATCTCGTAACTTTGGCAATTCTGATACCAATTCAGTACTTTATGGTCATCGGATTGCCTCCCAGCGTCTGTATAGACTATCCATGGGATTACAGCGATATTTTACGTCGAGTTCAGGAATGGGGATTCTTGATGGATCGCGATTATCCACCAGCAGCGAAAAAAATCTTGTGCGATTTTGCCTTGCTTATACTTGTTTATAGGCAGTCATTGGTATTTCGCATTGAACGTCGTTATCAGGGAGAAGAATATGCAGGAGGTTCCAATAAGACTATTACGGAAGATATTGAAAATTCGCCATTTGAAAATCCGTTCCCAGATTTCATTACTTATAGTAGGTGAGTTGAGATTTCTTAGGACCAAATGTTAGTGAGCAAAACATATTTGATCTTCTCGTGGGCTTCAAGTTGTCTATCAGAGAAAAACTTACTAAGAAATTGTAATCAAAATTAGTAATTGATGGTTTAATAATTTCAGATCATATTTGGATATCTTCAAACGAGTCGTGTTTCTGCCACTGATATGGATAACTCTAGCAATCGTTTTTCTTGCTGGAACTAACCGAGTGAACATCTTCTCAGTGGGCTATCTCATTGGATCGTTCTATTTCCTATGGATTGGTTCAGATATCTATCTTCGACCGATACCACTCATCTTAGAGAAGTGGAACTATCTTATACTCTTCAACGTGCTCGTTATTGCCGTCAAAGTAATCCTGCAGTTTGTAGGGTGCGTATTCTATGAGAGTATCAAAGACAACGCCTGCTGGATGATCCAGCTGCTGGGCATCTTCTGCCTGCGCAAATTCAAAACGAACTACGTCCCCGTGCCACTTGGTGGCCAAGAAGAATGCGTCGTTCCACCAGAGTACGTCGGCCTCGCTTGGGACGGTGCTTGTTTCGCGTTCCTCATCCTCCAGCGCCGCCTCTTCCACAGCTACAACTTCTTCCACATCGTCAACGAGAGCAAGGCATCTGCGATTCTTGCGTCTCGAGGTGCGGAACTCATCGAGGAGCTGCGCCAGAAGCGCATGACCGAGCAGGACGCCACGGAGAAGCGCATCATCGAGAAGATCAAGACGAAGATGGATCGCATCAAAGCGAACCAGCAGAAGATACTCGGTCCATCGTACAAGGAACCGGAAACTCATCACATCGGTAAGTATAACATCGACAATTGATGTCGCTTCATTTTCGCGTGCTAATCGGCCCTCTCAGAGCAAATGAATATCACGCGCACTCCGTCGATGACGTCGTGCGTCTCGGCGTCGCAACACACGACGACTCCAGCCGGTTATCATACACCTATCGACGAGGAGGAGCCGGAGGAGGAACCCCAAACACCGCAAACAACAACCACCACGTCACAACTGAACCAAACCAACGCTCCATCGCCTTTTTCGGCGTTGATGACGGGTTCTCTGGACGCGTACCTCGATCCCCAGCGTATGTCTTTCAGTTCGCCTCCGAATTCCGAGCTGAATCCACGGCCTCCATCGCCTGATGATAGCTTCCCGGTGTTTTCACCTCCACCCTATGATGATGCGCCTCCCTACGCTGAAGTCAGCGAGCAGACGACCGTCGTTGAGCGCCAGGAAAGCCTCATTGGGCCCCCATGGATGGCGGGCAAATTATGCACACCTCGTCAGAGTGTGATCTCGTGCTCGTCGCGTTCGCCGATGAGCCATCACACATGTAATTCCTCCTCGTTCAAATTGATGTCGTTTCATGTGCTCTCCAATTTTGCCATCTTTTGCAGCCGCATATTTTGTACATTCGCTCTGATATCTCTTTGATTTTCATGTGTACATAGGCTACGTTTTGCTTTCATTTGGTTTCTCTCTTCGTTGTTTCTTCATTGTAGATAAAATTTATCCGAAATCTAGTAGGCCAATGTACAGACGCAAGGAGCCCAAATCGTATAAAGCGGGTAATTACACATTTACACAACTAATTACACAACTATAAATAACAATTGGCATACGAAACAAATGCATGTTTGTACAAAGTTACAAAATTACTTAACAATTAGTTCTGACATTTTATATTCCCGAATTCTAACTTAATCGTTTCTCTAGCAATTCGTTCGGGAGATTACTACATGTTCGACGACATCGACAACGAGGAGCTAGACATCTTCGAAGACATCGCCAAGGAATCAGCTCCAGAAGAGGAGCCAGTTGCTTCCACGTCGAAGAAGCCCCACGTTACTGTTGGACAGGTGTGTGTTGTCCTATTCAATGAGCACGTAATTTCCGTGTTCTGAGTGTTGTCTCGCATGTACTTGACCTTGTGATGTTGTCGTTTGAATTACTAACCACTGATCGGGCTTCTTTGTAGCTGATTAGTAAGTCGCTTAAGGACGACGTTGCGTCGACGCTGCGAGAACGCCGCGCAAGTACGATTCCTGAGCGCGGATTGTCGACTGCTTCACAGCTATCGGCGCCGTATTCGGCACCTCCAGCAGTTAGTGTCGAACGCGTATGTAATCTACTTAAGTAACTTGCACAGGTTCATCCCATCCATGGAGCTGCGATAATTACCATGCAGGTTTCATTGCAATGCGTGCTAACATAATCTAAGATGGGGTTTATTTGTCGCATTTCTTGCTGCACTTCCAGTTGAATTCATTCGAGTTTATTCACAGGTATCGCGGTCTCAGGATGACGACTATCCTGATGAACCGGAGCCCAGTACGAGTCGATCCGTGGTGGAAATGACGAAACCTCCACGTAAGAGTCAAATGTTCTTCGTACTCAAACTAGAGAAATTTATTTCGAAATTGTCTCTGCAGAGCCACCGACGTTGAAACAAAAAATAATGAATCTCCTGTTATTCATTTACGCGTTCATCGAAAGCCTGATGTACAGTCTGTCCAAATTCCTGTACAAGTTCTCCAAGGATCATCGGTACGTCATTCGGGTACTGACGAACGAAAAGCGCATCCTGAAGGAGACAACCGATTACACAACGGGCGTGCGAGAGCAACCGACATTCGTCTGGCAACCAGCATACAAAGTCAATTCCCTGATTATTGCGAGGTGAGTTTCTCTGACGATTATCAGTCGCAAACTCCAACTAACGAAAATTATGCCTACGTGTGTTTTGTGTCTGTTGCGTAGTGATGATGAGGATGATGATAATAATGAGCAATTGTTGTCGTCCTTTGGAACATGTAGTCCTTCTGATTCCTACATACTAGTGCTTAGTGATCAGAGTAGCAGGTTAGCTTACGCTTAATCGCACTTTCAGATTTTTCTATTTCTCACAGAGACAAATAGTATATAAACTTCAGATATTATATTTTCTCTCATTTGGCAATCCGTATGTTTATAACGGGCAAAAGGCATCTCAAGAAAGCAATTACCATATGTTTTTCGCTCTTTAACTACGTGTAACTTTTAAACGGTTGGTCCGATAAAACTAAACTTGGAACCAAATTGTAGGTCATGAAAAGCACTTTCCAAAAATCTATGGGTTCATGCCCTTTTGGCAATGGGCAGAGCAGAAATCGTATTCGAAGTAAGAATTGTAAAAAAAAGTTTGTAGCGATAAAAACGAAATGAAATTCTTAAAATCGCTCGAGTTTTCAAAAATTATCATATCTCCGAAACTACTGGTTCGATTTTCGTGATTCAAAGGGCATTTTATATATTTTGACGAAAAAATAACATTGGTCATGGTCCCGAATCTCTGCGGGACTCGGAAATAATCGAACCAGAAAAATGGGGTCCCAAAAATGCAAAATTTTCGCTTTTTTTTCGCTCTTTAACTGCGTGTAACTTTTAATCGGCTGTTCCAATAAAACTAAACTTGGAACCAAATTGTAGGTCTTGATGAGCACTTTCCAAAAATCTATGGGTTCATGCCCTTTTTGCAATGGGCAGAGCAGAAATCGCATTTGAAGAAAAAAATTGAAAAAAAAGTTTGTAGCGATAAAAACGATATGAAATTCTTAAAATCGATCGAGGTTTCAAAAATTTTCATATCTCCGAAACTAC
>JARJDZ010005779.1:0-10990 GCA_030264555.1 Aleochara sp. GC000083
AGGGAATATTTTAAAACTAGAGATTAATATCTATAAGTATGCCAAATTTCATAAAGAAATTCTGAAAAATGAAGGAGATAAAGGGGGTGGACACGATAGCTGAGACAGCCTGTATATACAAATGGGCGTTGGAGGTGGTAGGGCTGCAGAGCAAAAGAAGGAAAAATGAATGGTTTAACCTAGAGTGCAGGCAAATGTTAAACATGAAGAGAGAGGCAAGACTGAAATGGCTAGAATCAAATAGTGATGAGGATAGAAATATCTTTAACAGTATTAGGAGAAATTGTAAATATAAAATTAGAAATATCAAGAGAAAATGGATACAGACTAACATAGAGGAAATTGAAGGTGAAAGTGGAATGAAAAACTCAAGGCTATTTTACAGGAAAATACGTGGACAGACAAGGGGCAAGAAAATA
The DNA here is from genome assembly GCA_030264555.1 of Aleochara sp. GC000083. Taxonomy (NCBI): domain Eukaryota; kingdom Metazoa; phylum Arthropoda; class Insecta; order Coleoptera; family Staphylinidae; genus Aleochara; species Aleochara sp. GC000083. The sequence goes on from JARJDZ010005779.1 coordinate 420, forward strand.
CAGGCAAGAAGCATCAAAAATAAGCAAGGAGCAATAGCACAGAGCGAGGAAGAGTACAAGAGGACGTGGGTAGAGCACTTCAAGGAAATACTAAACGAAACAAATAACAGAGTGGACACGCATAGCCAGGAAGACGAAGAGGAGGATAGCGAAGGGCAGGATAACATAACCATTGAAGAGGTACGGGAAATAATCAAAAAGAGCCGAAATGGGAAAGCACCGGGAAAGGATAACATAAATGCAGAATTGATAAAATACGGAGGAGAGAAGATTGAAGAACGGATATTCCAACTAATTCAGCGCATATGGAAGGAGGAGAGGATGCCAAAGGAATGGAGCAGTGGCCAGATAGTACCGTTACATAAAAAGGGTGACATGCAGAACTGTAAAAACTATAGGGGAATATCACTTCTAAGTTCTGTTTACAAAATCATGTCCTCTCTGATCCAAAAAAGGCTGGTGAAAGCGGTAAAGGGCAACGTCGGGCACTACCAATATGGATTCACACAAGGGAGATCAACAACTGACGCTATACACATTTTAAAACAAATATTAGAAAAGGCAACTGAATATCATGCAAACATAGAATTTCTATTCATTGATTTTAGGCAAGCATTCGATTCAGTAAGGAGAAATCGGTTGTTGATGGCCCTGAAGGAACTAGGGGTGAACAAGAAACTCCGGAGCTTAATACGCATGACGATGGAGAACACGAGTATGACGGTAAAAACTCAAAAAGGCGAGACGGAGGAATTTATCATAAACCAGGGCGTAAGGCAAGGAGACGCTCTGTCGGCTACCCTATTCAACCTAGGACTGGAATACGTTGTGAGAAGAGTAAAGAACAGAACACTGAGGACAGGAGGAGGACAACTAATTGCATACGCCGATGACCTAGTGCTAATCACAAAGAACCGAAGTACCATGAAGGATATGCTGCAGGAAATAACAACAGAAGGTCACAAGATGGGTCTTAAGCTAAACGAAGAAAAAACCAAATTCATGAGATTGACAAAGCCAATGAAAAATCAAGAGGTAAAAATAGGCGAAGCAGTATTTGAAGAAGTAGAGGAGTTTAAGTACCTAGGGGTAACCATAACAAATAAGGGAAGAAAGGATGCAGAAATCAAGGAAAAAGTAGCTGCAACCACTAAAGCTATATATGCAAACAAAAAGCTCCTTAATAGTAAAGTACTAACTAAAAACACAAAAATGAAAATATACACAACAATCATCAGACCAATAATGATGTATGCTGCAGAGATAACGACAATGACGAAAAGACATGAAGAAGACCTAAGAGTAGTTGAAAGAAGAGCTTTGAGATTGATAATGGGGCCGATTAAAGTGGGAGAGCAGGAGTACAGGAGACGGTATAATAGCGAACTGGCAAATGAACTAGAAGAAGATGTGATTAAGAAAATCAAACAACAAAGAGCAAGGTGGCTCGGACACGTCTGGAGAGCGGGGGATAACGACATGATAAAAAGTATCATGAGCTGGATACCTGGAGGACAAAGAAGAAGGGGCAGACCAATGGTCAAATGGATTGAGCAGGTAGAACAGGATGTTAGAAGCACCGGAATCTCGAATTGGAAGGTAGCAGCAAAAGACAGAAAGAAGTGGAAAATAATTATTAGTAAGGTGTAAGAACATGGAAAGGGGGCTGATCCACCTCAATAATAGGATCTAGAAAGCTGATGAAGCGGCAAAACCCCATAAAGGGGTGCTAAGCCACAATATTATTATTATAAACCAAATGGCCAATTTGGGTCAACTAAGATTTGTATAGAAGTTATTAATTGCCTTAACCCGTATACAGATCCTTTTATACTCGAAATTCTAGCCATTCGGGGACTACATGCAATAAAACCCCAACTAATTCTCTTGAAATCGACAGCCAAGAAATCGATAATATATCATACTAGCATTTTCTCGCTCGTTTTCAATACGTGTAGTAAAGTAGTATATTCTCATGTTGCCAAGAAACTCTTCTTTTGCCCGATTTACTTGAACAAGGTCAATTGTGGTGGACCAGAGTACTGAACCCCAAACAGACCTAAATCTGCTGGTATTTTCCATAGCTAATAAATTAGAGTAGCAAATAATCAAAAACCAAGAATGTTGATGGATAAATAAGTATAGCTCAACATATATGAAGCTCGTATGTTGAGATATTTTCAAGTATAATTCAGAGTAGTATAATGGTGGTGTGGTAACATTTTATACATCTATTCTTCGGTTATTCAAAAATTAATAAATGGATTGTAGGTAGTTACTGTTCGAACTCATTTCATTTCACATGGTGTGTTTAGTTTGCACGAATGGTTTTAGAATAGACATGCTTGCCGCAAATTTCGGTGCTTGTAAAGTTGGGCCCAAATGCCGGCAAACGCAATCGCCGAAGATACGAGGATGGAAGCACTGTTTTTCCGAAGAAAGAAGTTCTACGCTTCACGCTCGTGTGGGAGTATGTACTCCAAGTAATAAGCTATCTCGTGACTAATCCATAATATGGTGCCTTTGTCAGCCCCGACTGGATTGATAATGAAGATCATTTATTGCATTATTTGCCTTGCTTGAACACCTCTCAAAGCAAGGAGATTTGGAAAAAACGTGACACTTATTATTTATTAGTAGTACAATTCGAGTAATTTGGGAACCTTAATATACTACCACTGTTACTAACGAATACACGAATGAATATCTGTATTATTTGCAATAATTATGCTATTTTGAAAAATGGACATAAATTTCAAAGCTGGAACTCCATCTGGCCCCCATGACCCGGAGAACACTCCTGACTAATACGGGTTCATCCACCCGAGCGAGATGGCTTTGCTCGTGGAAAATGTATATGTATGTACTTTTGTCGATACTTTGTGTTTGCGCCCGTGATAGGGCAATGAAAACATTGACTGAATTGTATTTAACCTATGATAATAAACACTTATATCTGGTATCACTTACTTGTATTGAAATGCACTAATCTAAGAAAAATACAGACTAAAAGAGATTATTTGAAATAATTATTATTATTTATTGCTACAGTTAAATTTCCTTGAAATATCAAGATACTGTAGTGACATAGCTAAATCAGATAATCAATTTGCTACCTCAGCGAATCTTCGAGGCGAACCAACGAAAACCAACATGTTCGCCAAAGTGGTGACCCCGACGTGATAGCTGACGGTCGAGGAGTAAAATCATCATCTCAACATGGGAGGCAAAAGCAGCAGAGAAGAAGTCGCCATCAACTTGCAATACCAGTGCTTCATAATGTGCAAATCGACCAACATTAGCCACCATCGCCATCTCACCGGAATCGACTTATGGCACCACCAACGGCAAGCATCACCACCATCGTCTACGGCATCACCTCTTGGCTCGACATCATGGTCAGCAACATCGCCAATGTCGTCAAGATTCTTCTGTCCGACTCCTGGTACGCGAAATTTTCATCGTCGCCATTGCTCTCTGACTCTACTCGGTTCGCAACTTCGCCAACATCGCCAGCAACAACCGCATGGCTCGACACGTGATCAGCAACATCGCCATTATCCGAAGGCACAGGACTGCGCATCATCGGTAAAATCGTACCTTGGCAGAATTTTCATCATTTTACTTGGTTCATTCGTCCCCGGAAGCTCATGCGGCATCATCATCATCATCTGCGCCGCAGCAAGAGCACCAAATGTCAACACCAACCTCATACACATACATAGACATACAGTGTTTTTTTCTTAACGCTGAACATACCATGCTATTTCCCTATGTTCAGTTTTAGAAAAAACGCCTCAATGCATTGTAGTTCACTATATTTTACCTAGAAAAGTGAAGACGAATCCGTATGGCCGAAAAAAGACGATAGGTCTCGCCAATCTAAGTGGATATGATACGCATGACACCATGAAATAGGGTTGGGTTGACTCCACTTCAAATTGTTTCCTCGATGTGCCATCAAAGAGAATAATAATTTTGCATGCGGGTTCCAAAGATGGATGGATTGATGGATGCTTGTTACTATCGGCAAAGAATGTAAATCAATCGTGTCTCGAATATCACAAAGATATGTCGAATAAAATATTCCACGAGTGGTTCTGTGAGAAATTAATTCCAAAGTTGCCTGAAAACATATATCATTCAGTTTAATGAAAAAAATTCCCAACACCAGCAGTACGAAGGACGACATTAAGGACTTTCTGCACCAAGAAAATCTTTATTTCGAAGAAAACACCAACAATTATTGGAGGTTCTGAAAACTAAATAATTAAAAAAATATATTATTTAGATGAAGGGGCTACTAAATGCGGCCATAAAGTGTTAAGATTGCCGCCTTATCATTGTAAGTTTAACCCAATCGAGTTAATTTGGGCGCAATTAAAGCAACAACTAAGACGGCATAATGTTAACTCTAAATTTAGTGAAGGCTCAATAGAATTAATAAAACAAGAAGTGGGGAAAATAACGAGTTGCAACTGGCAGGCATGCATACGTCATGTAAGAGAAATAGAAAATTGCTGCAGAAGTAATGCTCAAGCCATTATAATTCATTTAAATGAAGATAATAATGACAGTGATGACGAATAGTTTAATATTTCTGCGTGAAATTGTTGAATAAATAGTATAAATCTGCTTTTAGAAACGATGTATTCTTTAAATACGGCCCCTGTAGAACTGCCACTCAGGTAAAATTTTGATTTAGTTGCCATCCCTTAAACCACAACAGTTGTAAACTGCACTTAAGTTCAAGAGTTTTCACACCTAGGGATTATTCGTTTATCGATAGCCAGACTATACCCGTATACTCGGTTATTAAAGGAATGGTGACATTTTGGTTATTGACCAGGCGGTTAAGGAAGCATCAGAAAGGCCTTTCAACAGTAGTAGAACGTCATATACATGTACTCTTCTGTAAAATAATCTCCTCAAAAGCCATTGTAAAATCCACGCCACTAGTACGTATCATCACAGCTGCATCAACTTTTTTAATAAACTGATGCAACACGGAATTTTCTACAAAAATCAGCAATTAGTTGGAATCGAGAGTCGTGCCCCTCTTCCTATTCTCACACAGTGCGCAAATGTGATCAATTTACACATTTCACGGCAAACTGAGACACGGTCATTTCATGCGGCAAATATAAACAGGGCCATCACACAAGTAAATGCACATCACCATTACCAATCAAATACAAAAGCTGCAACGAAGAAGGCCACGAAGCCTGGAGCCCAAAGTGCAAGAAAAGGCCAATGCAACCTATCCCTGGAATCCCCAAAACGTAAACAAAAAAACCAAACAGATCAACGAAGAAATCACAGAAACATCAGCCATACATTCGCCAGTGTCAAAACACGACTACATCTTCTACACATGTCTCCGAACGCAAATTCTGACCGTCAACTCCTAATTTTAAATCTCAGACAACGTTTTATCGGGGGCACGTTCAACAACAACTCGTGTGCATCTATATCGAACAACAAACTCTATATCATCACGTTTGCAGCAATCCGCAATCAGCAATCCGAGTGGCATCACCCATAGTTATCTCTTAATATGGCTCAAGTTAATTTCTTATACGGTAACATCAACTCAATCAGGGAAAAGTCCCACGCTCTATACAAGTTCCTCTGCCAACAAACAATCGACTGCGCTATGCTAGTATAAACAAAAACTCCTCAGCCCCTTCACTTCCACAACTGGACATGCATAAATATCCCCGGATCCCCCATAAATCACTCTGCTGTCCCAGCAAAGCCGCTTCTTCGAATAGGAAAAGCCAGCTATCAACGATCGAAGCAACGAATGTCCACATTTTTCCCTCCACTCGCTACTCAAACTGCACAACTTTATCGTTTATATCCATCAATAATTGACAACAGTATTTTCACAATGTCAACATGACAGCACAGAAACAAACAGCTGAAATTATTTACGGATAACTCGGACTGCGTACGCATTCCACTCTCACCGGTAGAATTGTACAATTGACACCGGATATGTTTATGCATCTGTTTATGCAATTTTGGCCCACCATACTTTCTTTCCAAATAATTTTTCCCGTTCAATAAAAGAGAACTCTTCCCAAGTTAAACACAACTTTTTCTCTTACCCTTTCCTCACGTTTATACTTTACCATATAAAACAAAAAAGGCAACTCTATCAACAATGTGAATCAACCGATACCGATACCAAAAGGAAATTCAACAATCTAAACAACGACATCCACCAATTAATTATGCAATACAAAACGCATAAATTATTAAAGGCTTGCAATAACATCAACGATTTGAAAGGAATGGATTTCTACAACGAGATCCATAAGCTGAGCAACTACCGGAAAGCGACGCTTAACAAAACTCTGATCAAGCCACTCACAAATATTCTACACCAGTGGTTCTCAACCTTGTTTTTGTCGAAGCAGTTTTAACGTTTTCAAAATTTGGTGGCACACGAAGAAACTGATGACTATATTGATCATATAGATTTCTCAACTTTGGCGGCACTTTTTTTGATTTTCGCGGCACAGTGGTTGAGAATCACTGTTTTACACTCCAACGACGTTGTTTCTGTTTTTTGGCCGGTCTTTCCTGCTCTTCAGTTACTGATGGTGAGTCGTCAACTGCACATTCTTCGACCTCCTTTAAGGTATCCACCAGTTGCTCTTTAGAGGCGCAACTAGAGGCTTTGCAGCCTAATACTTCGTCGAATACGGTAAGTTATTCCTATGTCACTGGGCCTTCACCAAACGAATTCTTCTTTTTTGTTTAGAGGGTATATAACCAGTAAATTCCCGCTTGCTTTCGTCAACTCCGTGGAGATTTGCTGCCACACTTTCATCTTGCTACTGGTAGGCTTAACGGGAGACTCTACTACGAATCTGGTATAGGGAATTTCAGTGTAAAATGGTTAGAAAGATTGTGGAAAAACGGTTAAACCGATCGTTTTGATTAAAAAAGCATTTGGTTGGATTTGCAACCAGCAATTCACGTACATCGTACTTTTTTCGATTTTTTTAATAACTTTATTGCAAATTTGAGTTTTCTATTAATGCTTTTTATGGGTCAATTTCAACTATTAATTCGGGTATGATGGAATCAAAAATTGGTCAACTCTTTATGATTCTGAAACTTTTTTAATCATGAAGATATCTTATCAGGATAAGTCACAATCCTTCTAACCATTAGAAGATGATTTTTCCCATTTACGGTAATGATACGAACTGCATAAGAACGATTGTAGTAATACTATACCTTCGTTGCGTGCGAGGATCAAATTACACAAAAGCAATAGCTGTCAACCCAAATTTGATGAGGGTTGTTCGCTTCTTGCACTATCTTCTTCAACAGATTCACACCTATGCAAATAGCGGTGCTCATACTCAGAAGGTTGAGTCTAGCTGGAGGCCTTTAAAAAAATGATGGAGTCAAGTGTCAACAAGGATCGTTTAAAGTTCCGCTTATTAGTGTACCTTTGGCGACGGGAAGTTCGTTTGGCGGGCGAGGACCCATTCCTCAAATTAATTAGTATTATTCGGGCTTCGTACTCAATTAAATAAATGTTTTCTTATACTTCCTATGCATTTTCTTTCCCTTCATTCACTTTTCAATATTCATATGATGCGCTATTTCAATTACATTGCCGGACACACTGTACATATCTTCGATGCCCCACCAGAGCGGTGAGTGCGAGTGCAGCGCCACCTATGGCCAATTGTTGCAACCTGCCGAAAAGCCACACTGTGGTGCCGCTGTGGTATCGCTACTGCTTCTAACTTACTTTTCTTTCACTGTTTCTAAACAAAACGACTTTACTCTTAAATTGCTGTGGACGTATTGGCTTGGACACCGCCGTACGGTAGCAGTCCAGGTTCAGGATGGATTCAGGTACTACACAGCACACCCTGGAGAAGATGCAAAGGCATTGGCGTGAACAATGGCAGATAAGGATTACGGCCCTGATGCTGCTGAACCTGATCGTGAACCAGTTGAGTTCGAAAAAAAGTCCCAGAAATGTATGGGTCAGTTGGGAGAATCTGCAAGGAATTGAACTGAAATTGAAGTTCGAACATTTGGTCAGCATTGCAATACTGAATACAGGATATTGCCCAAAACAAACTGCAACTTTCAGGAAGGACCAGAGAACGTGAACAAAACAACAAAAGTGTTTTAAAATTGTACGCATGAATGGACAAAATGCGTATGCCTTCATTGATATGGGGTTCACTTTGATAATATTATGTATGATATATTGGGCAGCCGTTTACAGAGCATTCAAACATAATTGTTTACAGATATCGGCACACGATGATGTTCTGCCACTGACCAATTAGGTAGGCAATGCTAAGAGTCGGAGATATAACAGGGGAAGTCTCAGCGTTTCTCAACCACTAGTTCGGTTTAACCGGTCCGCAAAGGTTACAATCAATATATATATATATATTAGTTTAGGTTAGTGGCTTTAAACCTGTGGACTGCGACGACCCCCCAAGGGGAGCGCGAGAGGACTACAGTGGGGGCATGCAGCTATTTCTAAAAAATAAATATCATTTTTGATTATAACCTTCCGGATACGATTCTTCATTTTTGATAGTTACGAGCTTTTGTTTTTTTTAGAGAGCAACTTTGTATTTGAAATTTAATACAGATTGTACATTCTTGGTGGTGTGCACCTTTTTTTTAGTCTTCACCAACAGTGATGAAGTGTATACCCTAAAAAATTAATTTTACCGGTCCGCGAAATTTTATTTTCTCAATTTTCTGCTCCGGGAGTTACAAATGGTTGAGAACCCCTGATCTAGAGGATAGTCAAAATCTAAGTCAAGAGACAGAACATTGCATCCCTTGGTGCGTAATTGCGGCATGATGACATGATGGCGAATGCATTCAGTGCGCAACAGAAACAGGTTCTCCTCGAATTTATCGAGGAGAATCCTGAATTAGCAACCAAACGCATCACGAACCAATTCACTGGAGCTGTTGCAAAGCAAAAATGGGTAGAAATTGCAAACACATTAAATGCAATACCAGGCGCTGTGAAATCGGGGCTCGAATGGAAAAAGGTAAGTCAGATTAAATGTTCGTCAAGGGATCGATATTGGACAATGCATATGACCAATGCCTTAGTGATGGACTGACACTGACTGACACTTCGTTTTCTTCGCAGAGAAATCGTGGGGATAGGTGGAGGCCCACCACCAAGAGTAGCCAAACCCCGATTGAGGATAGACTTCTCGCCAGGCTTGGTACTATACCAGGTGGACTGTTTAAAACGGAACATAGATAATACGAAGTTCCGTAAGTTTCCCTATGTTCCGTTTTAAAAATTGCGAAAATACGTGGAAGCAATTGTTTTAATAAAATCACCATAGCAACGTGCACTATTTCATTGTTTGATACCTCAGATTCCGCATTGTGTGATACGAAAGTAAACAACTATTTGAACCTATAGCCTTGAAAAACAATTGCTCCCATGTATTTTCGCGTTTTTTAAAACGGAACATAGGGAAGACTATGTTCCGTTTTAAACAGTCCACCCGGTATATATACTATATATTTTTATTTAATACTTAAGACGGTTTCAAGTACAATAATAATCTAATTCTTTTTCACTAACATATAGAGGGTGGTCGAAACTAGTCTAGCAATGTAGAAATTTCTTCGACTTTTTGGTGGTCAAACGTTAATTGATGGGAATGTCAGCGTTCCCGACGCATGCTGTTTGGCCACCACAATGCTCTGGGTGTTTTTCAGCGTATGATAAACGATATTCTGGCACCATTACAAGGTACCGCAGGTGTCGTCTATCTGAATGACATTATTTCCCTTCTCAAAGATTTCGAACATGCATGAGAAAATATTGTTATGTTTAGCTGCGAATGGTGTAACCCTCAACTCAAAGCAAAGTTTTTTCTTGTACACAAAATAATTTCCTTGGGTACGAAATTTCGGCGGAAAGTGTAAGACCGGGCATCATGAAGATAGAAGCACTCAAAGAATTACCGAAGTGTATAAACATTCATAATTAGGGTGACCAACCGTCCCTAATTTTTCGGGACAGTCCCGGATTTTAGATATTCGTCCCGCATGTAATTGTGTCCGCAAAGGTCGTGGATTTAATTATTTTTTCAAATCTTTTTCGCTATTTATTGGCGTTTTGCATTGTCAACAATTTGAATATAATGATTTTAAAGCCAATGGATTTGCCTATTTACCAGGGACTATTCCAGCACGTAAATTCAAATTGCAAAACTATTCAGCGCATTAAAACATTGATGCCCGGTTTCACAAACGTTCCTTAAATCATTGATTAGTTAGTAGTACTTAAAATTTGATGTTCGTTAAATACTCGAATGCGTTTCACAAAACGTTGTTACGATTTGCAGCTGATTCATTAGTTAATGACGAATTTGATCTGGCAACGTCGCATTTTTCGTCATTTTAAGTGACATTTAAGTTTTTAAAGTCATTGTGTCTCTGCATTGTGTGTGTAATCGTTTACTGCTTGATATCAAGGCGATCTGCTTGCAAGTAATTAATAAACAATTATGGAGAGCGAGAAAAGGAAGCGT